>JAKFQP010000061.1:3656456-3682968 GCA_023375905.1 Nycticorax nycticorax | reverse complement strand
TGTGTCTTGTTAACCGTAACACGCATGTAACATTTGCTGATTAGCACTGGTGCTTCTAATGGCTTCCTTTGTGCTTTCAGGAAGCTTTTTCATCAGGAACTGGATACATTCTCCCCTTTCTTCTGCACAAAAGTGCACTAGGAGAGTTAGATCAGTATCAGCGCCAGGGAGAAGAGAACTGCACTACTTACATACTAATGGATGATCTTTATATTCTGTCTGGCTCTGTGTCTGTGAATTCTTCAGAGAGGAATGCCATACAACTTCTCAGTCACACAGATCGCTGTAAATGGTTTTGTTTTAATAGATAACACTTTAATCAGTGTATTGAGAATCATTATGAAGACCTTTTAAATCATCCGCTCCATGTTTCGTGTAAGACAATTTAAAATTCTGTGGAGCGTACCCAATAAATTTTTTAATTGGCATTATATTTAGAGCACCCTGCTGAAGCAGTTCAAGCCAATACAGTGCCATGCTGGCAGTATACTGTGTCATCATTGGTAAGGACAGTTTTGTTTCACCGTTGGCATTCCCACCAAGTCAGTATATCAATACGCCATTTTTGCCTAGGCAGTACTGGAGTATTTCTTTTGTAGGCTTTTCAGACCCTATCCTTGCATCCGAGACATGGTAGTCCTGTTGCAATGCTGTAATGTTCTTCTGTGTTACTTGCCCGTTATTGTCGCAGTATACAATGAGACGTTTGTGTTCTCAGTTTGTAAGGAGAATGGTGACTCTTCATTCAAGCTTACCGGCAAGCATTCAGTGGGACTTCTTATTTGTTCATTTATGTATGCTGTTGTCACCTCTGTGAAGAATCCAGTGCACATTAAGAGGTGTAACTGTTGTAGGAACTACATTTCATCAGGTTTAAATGAGTTTAATGAATATGGTAATCAATTATCTATGCTGAAAACATAAAATGGGCAATATTAACCATGCCTGGGTTTCATACATTAATTCAGTATATGTAGTGTTGCATATATTCTGCATATACTAAAAAATTGCTTTTCAGTTTCTGAATCTAACCTGTATTTCAAAAGTTAGAAGAAAGTTATTCCAGTTAATCTCAATTTAAAATACTTACTGAAAGATGGTGTTTTTTGGTTTTTTTTTGTTTTTTTTTGTAAACAAATGATCTGTTAGTTTCCTGAACTGGAAAAAAAAATAAAACAACCCAAACCCCACCAGAAAAATTTCCCCTACTATGTTACTGTTTTTGCAATACTCCTTACAAATTACTTTTGAAAACCGTGTACGTCACACATTTAGCAGTAGGTGAAAGCATTAAGTATAGCTTAGGCCCATTTTCTTCATTGCAGTTGTAACTTGCACACCAGCTAGCATGGATATATTCTCGTGTTAGGTCTCCTTACAGTGTAACAGAACATTATTAATTAAACACAGTGAACAGATTGCTTGTTCATCCAAAAGCATTGTAAGTTTCCTTAGTACATTAGTGTGATGTGTATAGAAGCTTAAAAATAACTTAATGTTCAAAATTCTGTTTTCGTAATTGCTTCAAAATACATCATGCTGTTCAGCTCTATCACAGTACTTTTCTCTGACATACAGAGCCACTACTATCATCTTTTTACATCTTTTTGATGCATTCAGTGTTGTGTTAAATCAGTGTTGTGCTAGTAACATCGCTTCTCGGACAAAACTGCTTATAGTCTTAATACAGACTGTGTTAGTTTCTGAATTGCCTTTTTCTTTGTGCTTTGAATGTTTCACAACAGTTTTCATTAGCATAGCTTTTAAATGTAAATTTCAGGCTTCTCACGCTTGCCTGTTACATTCTAGGTAGTCAGTGGAAATCTGCTTTATTCCTCGTGAAACAGTGCATGTTAATTTTGCTTGTATTAGATCCTTAATTTTAATCGGTTCTCTCTTCCGTCACCCAGAAGTGTGCAGTCCAGGGTCTCTGGGCAGATGAAACCAAGTGGTTAATGTTGATTTGGCAAGCTTATGTCCTGCCAGTAAAATCGTAGGCTAGCCTTTTCTCTCTTTCTTCCTTTCCGCTTTTTGTTTTTGTATATCCTCTGTTCCCTGTTGGTCACTGCTCTCCCGTGTTTACTTCCACACCCTTTCGCTACGTGCTCAAGTATGTGTACCTCTTTCATTACGAGTAGTGAAGGCTATACCAGTCAAGCTACAGTTGTCAAGTCCTTGTAATATTGCTTGTAATCCTAGAAAATGCTGTATGCAACAACAAAATTGCCTTTGTGACAGTGGAAGAATACATAGGAAAAGCGTGAGATCTTTCAATTTACCGTGAATGGTTTCTGCTGCCTTTATATTGACAGAGACTCCCCCCAAGGATTCTGGGGATCACCCTGATTTTCTTCCCAGGGATGGTAGCCAGTGTGCGGGAGGTAACTGGACAAAATGGAAGAGCTCCTGGAAACTGCATGCAAAGAAGAAGGTTTAGCAGTGATTTGTGTCTTCCACTTAACGTGTAGTTTGGTTTCCATTCCCGCGCCACGTGGTGCTAACATTACGTGCCTGTTTGAGAGATAGCCAGAAAGTAGGGGAGGGAAACGCCGTGAGATAAAAATCAAGTACAAAGGGGTATCTCTAGCCCAGCCAAATCTAGGCCCAGGTGTTGAAATTTAGATTGGAAGTTTTGAAATACTCTTTTTAGCAGCTATAAAATGCACGTTGTGATCACTGTGCTAAACAGATTTAGTTTTAATCTCAAGCAACTCCTAGCCAAAGTTTGGACCTAGAGATCTCTCTTAAGATAGGCATTTCCTCTGTACCCTCAGAGCACTTCCAAGTAATGCAGGAGCTACAGGGCAAAGCCTATTACTGTGTGTTCTATCTTTGGCATTGCATATTTGCTAATCCAGTGCTACGAGCGTTAGTTTCCAGGGTATTATCTAAAATGGCTTTGTGAAATGGTAGATGGAGTATCTGCCAGTGAAACAGAGTTAAGTTTTCTTGTAGGAGCTACATGATCAAGTGCGAAAGAGTAGTCATTGGAAGTGGGTCATCTTTCCCTTTTTGTGAATCTTTTGGCTGTTTAGCTAAGTGGCTTGCATGGTTGCAGTGGAAAGGAGGTGATCAACATAAATTTCATGTCTGCTTTTTAAAATTCTGACACCTGTGGATTTTAGTGGTTTAGGAGTGGGCACAAAGAAACCAGAGCTGCAGCATGCCAACTCTTTTCTGGCAACTGGCCTTACAGAAGAAGGGCAGCATAAAGAGTAAAGAAATGTGTATATAACATATTTTTGTTTCTTAGTGTGGGAAGAATCAAATTTCAGAAGTGCAAGTTTGAAAGGGATCATCTTTAACTTTTGTGCATGCTTAGTAGAAGATGGCATGTTTCTCACCATGTACCTGTCTAAAATTACTACTTTCCTCTTATAAAACAGGAGGAAAAGGAGAAGGTGCTTTTTTTTTTTTTCTTAAAGCTACATCTTTCAGGTACCTGTGCCTTTAAAAACTTGAAAGTGAATTTAGCTTGCTGTTTGCTAAACAGTATTTCTTCAAGTTGCCAATAAAAAGGTCTAACTCAGTCAGTCTGTGTTCTTATTACTGTGAGGAGATTAATGAACTTCAGCACTGAAATACAAAAATAGTTAAATCTACTTTGAGCTAAGCCAGTAAGCTCTTTGAGGCATGAACAGTACTTGTATCATGTACAGAAGGGCTGCTTTTGGCTTCAGACTCCTGTGATACAGACTGCCAGGAGTATGAAAAATGAAGAGACTCGGAACTAAACTTCCCATTTGTGCCCCTAGAAGTCTGTGATGGCGTTACAAAAAAATTTTCGCTATAGTAAATGATAGTCTTACGCCTTTCTACAAATAGTCGTGCATGCCTCCGTACTTCTCCCCAGCGCATTATTGTTGAAGTACCTAGAAGCAAGCTGGTTTAAAGGCCAGGGGTTGCAGCTGTAGTGGGTGCGCGTGGTTGTGGGCATGTCCCTGGGGTGCATTTTGGACAGATGTGTGCTTGTTTCCCCTGTGCTTTGGCTATGTTAATGTGCCACTAAGCTGGTGCTGACAGATCCCACTTGTTAGCATGGATGTGGCACAGCAGGAGCACAGTCACGTGGCTCTTCGCCATTTCAGAGCGCGGGAGCGAACGGGGGTCATCTTGGACTGTGACATGTAGAAATGCTGGTGTGCCTCAATGCATTGCTTCTGCGTCAGAGGAAGCGTCCCGAAGGAAAACATCCTGACGGCTGCTTCGGTCTTGCTCCTGCTTAGTGCCACAATCCACAAAAGCATTAAGCTGGTCAGCTGAGGAGGGATTCCCCACGAATATAAACACAAAATAAGGACAATTAAACTGAGAGTTTAAAATTGATTTGTTGATGCTAAGATAGCTCTGGAGCAGTATTCCTACCTCTAAAGCGTGAGGTAAATAGAGAGTATATCATGAGTGTCTTAGCAGAGCTAAGGACTTCTTTTCATTGCAAATTAGATAGGATCATCTCCATCTGTAGAGTAAGTTTAGGACTTGTGTCTGCTTTTAGCAAGTTTCCATTATAAATCATAGGAGTTCATACTGCTGGGATTGCTTGAACACGGGGGAGACCTTGTCCATTCTGTCAGTTGCAAAACATGCCTTTCACAGCATACCAAGAATGGCATTTTAGGCAAGTTGAGTCATAATATAAAGCAATATCCAGCCACTCCAAAAGACATTGATTTTTTACAGCTGCATCTCTTCTTGAGGTTCTCAGGGAGCTAACACAGAAGAACTGTAACCCTGTGTTTTTCCTGATTAGTTTCCTCAGAAGATGAGAGTTGAACATATGATGCTATGTGCTTGTGTGTACAGTACTGCGATGAGCAGGATCATGGCCCTGAAATGACTGAAAAATGCTTCACATCTTTGTTTGCACAGTTCTCTGGTTGCATCCACAGCATGGCTCCAAGAGTAGCTGTAGAGGAAGAACTAGGATGGTGAAACAGAAAAGAAGTACTTTGGTTGGCATTGCCACTGAGAAAACCACCTGTGAACATGACATATATGCCTCTATTTGTAAATAGGGGCTCTGAATAGAGGAAATGATAGTTGTATGTTAATCTAGAAGGAAAAACTATGAGTGATTAAGGTTTGGGGAAGCCAGCTTCCTTCATAATGTTTAAATAATCTCATCCAGCCCTTCCCACATAAAATAGACTTTTTTTTTTTTGTCTTGTCTTTGTAGAGTGAGATGAAAACACAAAGTGTTTGATTTGGTTTTCAGATCTAGTAATCACATGCTGGGATTTGCCTTGCCAAGTGAGAAAACGAATCCATAAAGGCTTGTTTTTCTTTACTACTGATACGCATAATTTGGATCATGGAATAAGGTTACTTTGACAAAGTCAGATTCAAAGGATTTCACTGTCCCTAAGTGGTACATTGTGATAAAAAGGATCATCAGTGATTCTATACCAATGTATTGGCAAATTCAAATGCAGTAAAATAAACTGATACAAAGCCTCAGGCATATAGGAACTAGGGAAGTCTTGGCAACAGAACTTGAAACCCTTTTAAACCCACTTGATTTGGGTTTTCTGCACAAACTGCAAATAATGTCGGCTTGTCAAATTGTTCATCCTCACTTGTGTTCCTTCAAAGTGAGTCTATGTTAACAGCTGTTTTCTTGCGTTTATTGTGAGGATTGACTTATGCTTGCCCTGCTCAGGTTCTGTAGCTAATGGTCCTGCTGAATTTTAGTTGGGCTGTCTTACCCTACTTTTCTCAAGAAAAAATTGTTCTTCCCGAGTGCTTAGAGATCAGAGGTCCCTGCATATTGGTAAGCTCACCAGATTCAAGTCGGGGTGCCATACTGAAGCGCTTTCCTATTGTCAAGAAAACAAAGGCACCATTGTGAAAGACAGGATGACAAAATGCACAGCTCAGTTCATACACCTGCAGTGGTACTTGAACTCCTCACTTCACCTCAGCTATCCATCTCCATCAAACACACTCTGTCGCTAGAAATTTCTAAGCAATTGCCGACGTGCTGTTGAAAAAAGAAAAAAAACCCTCCAACACCCAAAAAGCAACAAAAAAAAATAAACAAAGCAATTTCAGAATCTCTTCTTCGGAGTGTAGAATTTCCTGCCTGAAAGCCCATGATGGTAAAAACCCAGCTGTCATCTGGAGCTGAGTCTCAATTCCAATAGGCGTTAATAGTGGAGGCTGTAGCGTGAGAGTCCTGCAAACCTGTGTACCGTGAAGACTTTGTGACTTCTGTGACATTTCTTTTTAAAAGGTGACTTTAAAAAATGTGCTATGGCTCATGCACCTGAAATTGTCAACACAGCCTGAAAACTGATCCCGCAGGGAATGTTTTTTATGAATCATTGAAAAAGAGAGCAATGAAACTGTGTAAAGTATCAGTGACAGCTATGATTCATAGCTTCTGATTAAAGCAATGCAGGACATGTTGTGTAACAGTATGCAGACGGCAGCTTTGATATGGAAATGTAAAAATATTACAAAGTATATTCCTAAAAGCAATTTTCAGGCAGGTTTTAAGCTCCAAAGTGACTCAGAATACGGTCACCTCTGAGGTTATTTTAATTATCCAAGGAGATAGGTTTTTGTGGATTGTTATTTTGCGGGGCTGTTTCTTGTTTTCAGAAGTCAAGCTTTTTTCTTCTTCAGAGCTTAGTGCTGCTATAAATGTCACCCTTTTCCCTTTCTGTTGTTTTTCAGGGGAATACTGCATTTGCTGCCTGTTACCTATATTGGAATAGAAGCTGAGAAGCAGAAAACATGCTGGAAACAATTGGTAATCTTTTTTTTATTTGTGTCACTGTATTTTTGTGGCCAAATCAAATGTGCATGATGGATTTAGGACATTGGTATGTAGTGCTGAGAGAGATTTTATTAAAAAAATCTATTGTGCTTAAAGATGTATTTGGGTTTTTGTATCTTGTATTTGCAAACAAAAGGTTTCTTTTTCATTTTGTTTAGTGTATTTCATTTTTAGCCTGTTTTATTGATTTCACTGTTTTGATCTTTACTAGAATTAAAAAAGTTTGAAAAAGGCAAATGTTTTCTATTATGGCTATTTTTGTCACTATTTACATTGGTCTATAGCTACAGTTCCTGTAACAAAATTTTAATGAAGGCTCTTTCGCTTTTGTAACCTATTTCTTGATGGACAAAAATGTAATTTTTGTTGGCTTCTGGTTTGTGCTCTGCCTCTGCCCTCCCGATTTATTAGACACGTTTAGCCTGGGATTTTAGTTCAGAACTGAACCACTCAAGTAATCTGTAGTTTGAACAGTAGGGAGGGATACATTTAAACCTGTTACCTGCTTGTATGTGGCTGTTTCTAAACCGCTACTGACTAGGAATTATTATCACTACAGATACCCATCGGGCCCTCCAGGCCATGGAACGCTTACAGGTAAAACTTCGGGATCGAGGTGACATTGCCAACGAGGAGAAACTCAGCTTATTAAAATCAGTGCTGCAGAGTCCGCTCTTTAACCAAATTCTCAACCTTCAGACTTCTGTTCAACAACTGAGAGATCAGGTAGGAAAAGCAGCCTCCCAGGTGTAAGAGGAAAAATTGCTGAGAAGGTGCAAAAATGTGTGTATCTCTGCCTGTTGAATAGTGAAACCAAATGGCCTAAACCAAACATCTGATCCAAAGCTTCAGGGAACTGGGGGACTTTTCTCGGCTTTGTTGAGGCCCTGTGTTTGTGTATGTGTTTTTTATGTATATGCCTGGTACTTACGATGTGCAGGGTAGGGAAATGGTGAGGCTGGGTGGGGAGTTAACATAAAGCTTTCTTGTCTCTGTCTTTCGAAAGGAAATGTTTTGTATGAGATCTTAGGATTTTTTTCCTAGGAGCCTTTTATTGCTCTCTTGTGTCTTACCCTGCTAGAATGAGAGTATGTAAGGGAAGCTGTGGAATGTTGACTTCAGAAGGACATGAAGATCTATTTTTTCCATATAGGAAGAAAAGATCAAAGAGAAGCAAGAGCTCCTACCTCCTTTTTCTTTGCTCAGCTTTTTAAGTACAAGTATTACTTTTCTGCGTGTCTTCGATGAGGGTGAGAAAAGGGGCAGCAACTTGGCTATATTGGCTTGATTATTTATTACTATAATCTAATTTCCTTGTCAGCAGAATAAGAACTTGAAGAATAGAAAAAGTAGTTTAGTAACTGAATTAGGACTAAACTGTGTATCTGGCTTTGCAAATAGTCATTCCTGTTGACTCCTGCAAGGTGGGCAGCTCTGTGGCAGGTATGCAGAAATGCCGAAGTGGGAGGATGCAGCCCCTGCACACTGAGCTTATCGTCAGCATGGAGCCACGTCTGGTCTCTGACCGGACGATGGCTGGTGAGGAGGCCTCACGATGTTGATGCTACTCCAGCTGTGTAGCAGAAAAGCACAATCTGGTCCTTTATTGCTTCTTGTAGATCATCTTGATGCTGTTTTGCACGGACAAGAAATGAGTTAGAATGGTGTCTACAGTGACTGTGTCTTTCAAATTTTGCATGATTGGTATGTAGAGACTTGATGACATTGGAGTGATTTTTAAAAATCTAGGAAAAAAAGCTGTTCTGAGGGTTTGTTTACTCTGCTATTTGAAAAGGAGAATTTAACAGTGACATCCATAAATTATGTGAATTATGTGGTGATGACTGTGGGAACATGTAGTGAGAAATGAAAATGTGCCTGAAGCATTAATGGGAATTTGGTTAAAAGGCAAGTTAAGTTTTCAATTCCAGACGTTAGCTGTGAAGTTAAAGGATGCTTTTCTTTTTAAATACAGTCACCTAATTTAGTAAAATGAAGCAGCTGGTACTAGAGATGTTTAATTTCAGATGTGTATTTTTTAAAAAGCAAATAATAATTTCACCTTCTGCCCTAACCTGCAAGTTTATCTGTGCGGTAACTGTAGTGACCTGTGCATGTTGCGTGGTACATACCCAGTCTAGTTGACAGGGGAGCTGCTTGGATATGAACTGCCCCTTGGATATGTGCTTATATGAACACTTGCACTTGCAAATGTGTGTTTCTGGCCATTCTTAGATATGTGTCAGCTCTTCAGAAAGTATCCTGTATTTTCTCTGTAGAATAATTTCTTCCCTACAATAGAACATGAGATTGTCTGTCTTGTCTTAGCTTTAATTAAATGTTTACAAACCATGCTGAAACAGAACAAAGCACAAAATCGTGAAATAGGCAGTCATGTTAAAAAAAATTTGTATTTCTTGCCATTTTCAAAGGCTCAGTTTTGTTCAAGGACACCCTCTAGTTTTCTTTTTATGGCTGTGAAGGCGTAGTGCTCTTCAAACTCTTAAATTACTGGCTGGTGAAAACTGCAAGGCATGTGAATAGTGACCAGGCTTTTTGGCGAAGCCATGCCGGACTGAGGAAGGAGGCAAGTTGTTTCCCAGGCACTTGCTGTCAGAGCTGTGTTTGAGACAGGATGACAAGTGGTGCTGAGCTGCATGTTGCAGTCCCTACCTACTCGAGATGGCTAATCTTTTGTGATGTTTCACCATGAGCTGCACTGCAAGTTGAACGCGGGGTCTGTTTCTTCTCAAGGTGAAGTGTAAGTGACAGTCTGTTAAACTGCTCCTGTGTTTTTAATTAGTTCATGAGTTTTTAAAGGGCTACAAGATTATTGCAAAATTCTCAGAAGGCCATTTTTTAGGAAAGCACAGGTTGAAAGAGATGATTGGAGCAGAGAAGCAATAATGGCAATTTACTTTCTGAGTCAAAGTGATTCCTTGCAAGCACCCCAGCAGAAGTAGGTCACTGAGTGAGATCTACTTGTGGGTCTGTAGTGGCCTCAATAAATCTGAAGGTAGGACATATTCCTGTCTTGAGGCACTGTGTGTCTGGAAGGCATAGAGATGATTGTGAGAGCCTTGTCTTCTCTTTGTGCAGCGAGTCTGGAGAATGAGCTGGCAAATCTTGCAAACATCTGTCATGTTTTCCTAGCAGAAATTAGGATGTAAATATACAGTTTTAGCAGCCAAATATTCCTTGCATTCCACTGAGAGTTACTACCATTTTTTATGGTCTAAGATAGTTGATGACTTTTTTGTTTTCCCTACAGATAAGTGATCTTTTAAGCACCAAAAGAAGATCTGAAAAAGTGCATGTTTCTGCATGCATGGAGGTGTTTCAGATTTGCTGTCCCATTTCCTTAATGTGTGTTAGTTGGAAATTGATCCTCTTCATTGTTGGTGTGTGTGTAGCAAGAGGCTCTTGAGTTGGCAATTGTGTTACATGCAGTGGTGTGGACTGGGTTGCATGTTGCTCCATCTGGATGTTGGTGAGGCACGATGCTGAAGCTGGCAAATCTGATGCTTTGGTGCTTATTGATAGGTGCTTTAAAGTTTGTTTTGTTTTTTTTTTTTTCTTAAATGAGCAAGCAGGATTTGTTTACACTGCAGATCTGTCATTGCAAAGTTAAGAACCAGAGTGGGAAAAGTCTAAGGACAGGAAAGGGATGGTTTTTTGAGAATTACTGTCTGTCGTGACTTCACTAGTCATTAGAGCTGGGGAGTACTGAAGGAGCCAGCTTTGTATCCTTATTTTTCAGTGAATGGTTATTTTCTCATGCTGAAGAGCAGTGTCATTGCTTGAAGATAAGGGGATGACAGAAAAGAAAAATGGAGATTGTGATGTTTTGAACTTTTCAATAATATTTTCTTTGCTCTGTAAAATATTTTAAAGAAAATACTCAGACCGTGCTGGCAGTCCTCTTCCGCTTCTCTTCCTTTCCTTTTGTCTCTCCCTTGTCTAACTCCTCCTCCCCTCCTCCTCCCGCCTCCACTCCAGTCAGGGCTCTGCCAGAACAGAATACCCTTCCCTTGTCTGGGCTGCATTCCTCGGATTTTTTTTGCTTGTGAGTTTGACCATAGTTTTTCGTTCACAGTGTGGTAGCAGGGAAGAGTCCTCCCGCAGCGCAGCACGTACTGGGTTTCATGGGATGGCTGGAAGTCTGTTCTAGTGTGGATTTAGGGAAGAAGTGAAGAAACTGTGGAGAAGTGGAAGAAAGCCTGCGGGGCTGGCAGGGCATCTGGCTTGTGCTTCGTCGCTTCCAGTGCGTTTGCTGTTGCAGCCGACCTTTTGCTGCTCAGGACGCTGCCCTGTGCTTCTTGGGGTCTCCAAGTGCCAGGGCTCAATTGCTGGAGTGCAGAAACACTGAGAACTTGTTATTGCTCAAGTTGAGGACCTAGCAATGCTGATTACATTGCTTCAAATGTTGATGCAATGCAGACATGGCTTGGGTAGCTCCTTTTTTGTTAAAAAAATATTTTAAGCAGCTGCACGTAAGCACTATTTGATTGCATTTAGTGTCTGTCTATGCAGCTGTAACCTAAGTTTAATCATATTTGGTGGTATTTGTGAAATTTTTCTTTTTGTCTTACACCAAAGTATGTCCACATTGCAGATGTTACATACAGCAAGGAGAAGCCAATCAAGGAAAATTAGCATAAGCCAAATTATAAAACAAAGCAATATTCTTTCATACTGTACTTACACAATCAACAGTGCTATAAAGCTACCTCTTGATGGAATGATGATGATTTTATTACTGGAAAGTAGTGCAATTTATATGTTACAAAAAATATTTAATGCAACCACAAGAGTGCTATCTTTTTAAGATTTCCACTTGTGGTTTATTGGTCCCCCTGGAATGACCTATTCTCCTGTGGTTACCAAGAATATACAGGAGTGTTCTCAACTTTTACATGCTAAAAGCCTGTATTTTGGGGGGGACAAGGAAGAGAGTGGTAATCACATTTCTGCTTGTAATTTGTCTGGGTATTCTGAACTTCTACCTTTAGGATCATTATAAATGTCATTATAAAACAAGTATTTTTAAAGTGAGGGGGGGGTGTGTGTGTTTCAGGAGAGGAGAAGTTTTGCACACACACATACACAGAACTTTATTCTGTAAACAGTTTGATGGGTTTTTTTTAGAGTTCCATTTTTTCTGGGAGTTTGACAAATCAGAAGCCACTTTACGTGAGGGGTTTGGAAGGCAGAAGGAATGAGAGAGGTCAGTCAGTTCCTGTGTTTGCAGTGATGTCCCAGCTCATAGAAGTGTGCAGAAGGGATGAAACATCAAACTGAGAAGGTGGGCACTACATTGCCAGTTTGAACAGGATTAGGTCTATGAAAACATACAATGTAAAACTAAAATATGAACTGGCCTGGTGCTACTTCTATTTTAGCATGGGGATGTTAGTTTTCTACCAGAGAGAAAAACATAAATCCCTAAGGAGACTGTCATATCTTAACTGAAAAACTCCTTCAAACTTACCTGGAGAAAAAAATGGTGATACTGGGTACATATTCGGGTGGAAGTTAATTTGCCTGCCGTGGCTAGCCTGTGCTTTGAACGTTACAAACGCTGAAATGAGCTGCCTAAAGCAATCCTCTGCTAAGCAGTGCTAGCAATACAGGATGGGCACAGAGCTCCTCTGCTCTACAGGTTTTGCTGTATGGGATATTGAGTGTCACAAGAAGTATTTTAGCTTCAGAGGATGCATATAATACAATTCATAAGGGCAATGTGTTACACTTAGTAAGCTTTCATTTTCGATACGTAACTCCATCGTTTTTCTTTGCTGTTTGTGCGTACAGGAAAGTGTTCTATTGTATATTAGACAAGAACAATACCATGATGTAAACACCATTTTTATCATTCATACTGTTCTAAAAATGTTGTGTCTTAGGATTACTGTGGGTTGCTTCATCTAATTTTTGTGCATTGCATGAGTTTTCCAGTGTTGCAACTTGCTCCCTACACATTTCTGTGTGAAGGACTGCTCTAGATACAGGAAGGACGTTGACTTTATCCAGAGAGAGGTTTCACGGACTGGGATTGTCTCTGTGTTAGCGGTCTGCAAACGATGTGGTAACATGGCAAAAGACTTAAAGTGAAGTTCATAAAGGAGAGTGGAAGGGAAATAGACTGAGGGGTAGGCACAGCAGCAGTTCCTCAGCTACAGTCAGTTTTTGTACCTTAACATTCCATTTCTGTCCTTTTTTGCCTGCATGGCTCGCTCTTTGTAAAGCAGAATGGGTTCTAGCTTTCTGTATATAGTCTCAAATTTTGCTCTTAGCATTATTGTAGGATTTTCTTCCTTTTCCCTTTTTTGTCTTAAAACATGACTGCAGACTCCATTCCAATGGGGAATTCATGCACAGCTGGGTTTTATAGGACTATTAGTAACACCAGTGACCCTTCCCCTTCTGCCACCTTGAAGGATGCAACCTCAGGAAGGTCCTGCCACATTAGAAGTGTCCCAAGACAGAGTAATGCTGTGCTTAGAATGGTGCTAAATGAAATTGAAGTGATTTCATGTATTTTTCTCTAGGTTTAATCATATTGACTGGAGTCATTACCACTCTCAGCTGCTGAACCTTGCCTGCTTAGTTTGAGGTTACCACCCCAAAGGCTGCACCTAAGAGGTTATGTGAGTTCTCACTAATATACATTGAGCAAAATCAGTAGGTTTTGCTCATACTATGCTGTTGCTTGTTCAGGCTAACCTTGCTGGCTTTGCCTGAGCAGGTGATGAGTTCTGTAGCGACTCCTTTCACCAAGTGAGCTCTGAGAATGGTAGCCTTCGGCCTGAAGGGCCGTTTCAGTGCTATTTTGTACGATGAGCACTGCAGTTTAGAAAAACGAACGTATATCCATGATTTAGTAACATTTGTGATATCAGACCCATATACTGTGGCCTTTGACTGCACATGAGAAGTACTTTGGGTTTGCATCTCACACTCTTAGGCTGCTTTATCTTGCTGTGGAAATCTAAATGTTTTTAAATAGAAGCAGTTCAAGACTAGCTAATTACAGGGGTGTTTGATACTTCTATAAATAATAATTTAACCCATGGCAATTTTTTTTGCGGGAAGGAACATGACAGCGGGATGTATAAGAAGACTTGAAGGTGGAGGAGAACAGGAAATGAAGCGCATGAATTGACCAAGTTCAGTGATACGCTTTTATACATTGAAGTGGATGACATTGGGAAGGTGGAAGTGCATTAACCTCTTACATGGACTCATGCAGATAGGAAACGCAGCATGGCATAGACTTTATTGTAGTTTCAGACACATGCATATAATGTAAGGGGAAATCTTGCATTCATGGAAGGGCAGAATTTGGTTATGTCTCTGGGTGTTGTTACATGTAATGAACTGTGAAACAGGGCTTATCTACCTGTGCCTTACAGGCTTGCTGAAATGAATGTATGTGATTAAAGAAGGTGCTTGTGTGCACATTTTAGGCATTATGATTTGTTTGAAACATAACCCAAGTGATTCCTCACGAATATGGACAACAGAACATAACCACCGTGTGATGGAAATCACTGAGTTCCTAACATCCTGGTTTTCCTCTTCCCAGTTTTTTATGGCAGAGCAGGTTAAGTGCTGCTGAGGACTTTTCTTTCCAGTGCTGTCATGTATTTCTTCTGTAAACAGAGGGTTTTACCAGGCACATAAGGTGTTCAACAAATGATGCTTGGTTTATTACATTTTCCTAAAGCACCCAGATGAGAAGGAATTGTGTGACGGAGAAAAATACCGACCTTTTAATGATGGGGCTGTTGGGAGAATGATATAATAAACCAAAATAAATGGAAGTAGCATGCCTAAACAGTTGAGACTGGCGCAGTAGACATTTTAGAATACTCTTACAGTTCTGAAATTCTTTGTTGATACCTGAAGTTTCAGAATAAAACTTCAAGGCAGGATAATCCCAGTCTTTTGTCTTGTGGTGCAGAATACTAGAAAATTTGCGCTGTAAAACCATGAATAGCGTTTGAAGCTGAAATATTGTGGTCTTAAATTGTGGTTAGTGTGCCAGGCGAATATGAAACAGATACATGTGGAGTAAACCAGTGCCTGTTCACAGTCAACAGGTAAGTGGGACACAGCCAAATGAGGCCTTCTGCTTTACCTGAGCTTTACCACCACCAGCCATTCATTAGATTGGTCAGCAGAGACCTGCTTGAAAATAGGTAATGTACTATGGCTGGGCGAAGTGGAGAATTTTCTTAGTTTATTTTCTGCTCTGAGAGAAGTGTATTGTCAAAGCTGTCTGTGTAAAGATACGACTGTGGTTTTCAGATCAGCCTGGTGATCTTAGACTTGTTCAGTAATTTGGAATTTAATTCTAGCTCATGTAGAGCATCGCACTGGCAGCCATAGCGCATAGTGATGCAGAAACCCTGACCCGTGAAATTTGCTCCCTATGTAGCTGGTGAGGTTCCTTTTTTTGTCATCAAAATACACATACTTCTTTTTTTGTTTTCTTGTGAAATAGTTGATAAGTTTGCTTTTAAAAATAGCGGTGCTGTAGAAAAAGCTTGTTCATACTTGTTTACCTCTATCGTTGTGTTGGAATACTTCAAGCTGCTATGCTGATGTGAACAAAAGAATTTTAGGCAGAGTATGGAAAATAATTTTAGATTATTTTCATCTATTTCATGCTTTATGCTGCTAATTCACAACTTTACAATGATTATCGATATTAAAGATAATTTTTCTTTTTAATATGTCTTTTTAAAATTGCGAATTGGGATTTCAACTATCTTTAACAACCAGTTGGCCTATCATGATGCTTTTGGATAAGGAGGAGGGTTTTGCTGTGTCTATAAATCTGTGTTGCGATTAATCTTTTACAGGTAAATATTACACCTTCCATACACTCCACTGGTGAATTCCCCCAGCTTCTACATCATGGTGTGAATGTGGGGTCCTTGCCACATAATGAGTCATATTTGTTGGCTCAGCAGAATGGCAGCCCAGCTAATGTGCTAGAAGGATCGATGAGATCCATTACTCCTCAGATTAATGGGAAGTCCTCTAGTGATGACTTTGAGCAGCTGATCAGAAATATGTCCCAGGTAAGCATGTCCTCTGGTTACCACAAAATGTGGATCACTGATTATCTGGAAGATTAAGATATATGTATGTTTATTTAAAAGCAGTCGAGTTATTAAGCAAACGAGAGCTCACTTGCTATATAAAACAAAAATAACCTTTTAATTTGAGGAACAATTGGTAAATGAGAAAACAGTTGGAAAAGTAGCCTTGACATTGTCACTGCTGAGTTACTGTCCTTCGCTGGGCAGTGTGCCTCTCACAGATCTGCATGCCATTATCTTTCCGTGCTCGTTGCAGGACTGCCGCTCTGCGTGTGAGGGAGATGCTTTGTCAGACCCTGCTCTTGTATGCATAATTAATGAAAGCTAGTTCTGTGACTTGCTTGGAAATAAGATGGAAAATTCCTTTTTGGCCTTGCTACCCATGGTTCTGTAATCTTACTGCCTTCCTGTGGTAGGCAGAAATGATGTACGAGTCCCTTCAGTGGCTGGGGCTGAGAATGGCCAGGCATATATTCTAACATTTTTCTAATTACCCTGTAATAGAGCCAAACAGGGGAAGTCTTCTCCTGCTCTCCTGGAGAGCCTTTTGCACAGTCCTATTTTTTCCCTCTTTCTGAAATCCATCCTCTTTTTCCAGTTCTAGCTGAGAGTTGGCTTGTACCCTCCAAAATTTTATAGACACATATACCCTAGTTTAGTCACTACTAAGCCTAAACTGTATATTTAGCTGCTGTTTCCTGATTTCCTCTTCTGGGCTGTAATAATCTTTATTTGTCAAATCTTTCATAATTTTCTGTATGATAGCAAGAAATTGGAACTGAACAACTATGTTTCAGTTGTTAGGTAGTGTATCTTTATCCTTCTGTAGCTGTCAAATTAGAAACTTATTTCCAGGTTGTTTACCGCATTCATTAATGCTGCTTTTCAACATTTTTAACATTTGTACCTTTTTTTCCTTCTACTGAACAGGGTCGTCTTGTTGAGACCATTGAGCTTATTAAACCTTTAAGTGGCGGTCTGGGCTTCAGTGTTGTGGGACTCAAGAGTGAAAACAGGGGAGAACTAGGAATATTTGTGCAAGAAATCCAGGAGGGAAGTGTGGCACATAGGTAAGATTACTACCAGAATATTTTACTCTACCAAGTGTTAATATGACACTGAATTTATTTGTGTTATTGCCATTGTTTTTGTGGTACAAGGGCACATTTCTCTCATATACATCATAGCAGATTTAAAATTATTTATTACTATTATTTATGTAACATTGGAACAGAGCAGCATATGATCTGTTCTGAACTTCTAGAAACTACAGATGTAGTTCCTCTGTGGTTTGTTTATAATATCTCCTTTCCAACAGGGAAGATGAGGAGGTTACTGTTCTGTGTCATGGCTTTTAAAGCCGAAATACAGATTTTGCTATCCTTGAATCCACTGAAAAACAAGTTGGTGAAAAAAAATTGGTTCTGACTAGCAGGGTTGGTTGTTAGGTAGTGTCCCACTGAGCAGGTGCAAAACCCAGCTTTTAAGTCAAGACTTTAATCCTGATTCCACAAGCAGTGTTGAGAGAAATGAACTTCTGCTGTAAGAACAGCCCGAGGGAGCAAGTGAACTCAGTGGCGAATGGCACCAGCACCATTTTGCTGCAGACTGGTGAGGTGTATCACTGTATGTGTGTTTGCTGATCAGACTCCTGGCCGGAGCTACTTCATAGTATATGCTGTATGTTGTGTGGGGTGGCTGAGCCGTCTCTCTGTTATTTCTCGAGGTGCTGTGGGAGAAATTTTCTGATTATTTGTGGTCTGAACTCTGTCCTTTTAACAGAGGGCAGAGAGTGGCCTACAGAGTTAATTCAGTTACGAAAAGTGGCATGCTCTATGCCATTACAATATTTTTTAATCTGCCTAAATTCCTTTTTTTGTTTTCCTTCCCCTTCAAGAGGTCTTTGCTTTTACTTCTCTTACTCCGTGGAGTTGAGACCTATCTTTACTGAGTAAGGCCCTGCCCGATTCACTGGCGAGAAGGGAAACATTCGACAGCTGTTACAGGGCTCATAACTCAGAAAGGCCCTGGCAGTAACAAGTCTTTGAGAGCACTCTGAAAAAACAATTCAAATTCACAAGTGAAATATTATGGGTTGAAGCTAAATAGTATTTCTCCTGAATGCTGTTGAGTACCTTGGCTTCTATACTGTAGGTGCTTACAAAAGCTGGTGTAATAGCGACCCTTGTTTTCGTTGCTGCCCTTTGTTTTCAAAGCATTGGCGCTTTGGGATGTTGAAGATGAGACTCCAGAGTTCTTTGGTGATTTGTTGCAGAAGCAATAGAAGCGGTAGAGGAGACAGAGGGTAACTTATCTGTGTAGGCTTCGTACACTTCTTTTGAAGTAGGTCTGGGGAAGCGCTCAGTATGTAATTTTACAGTAGTGCTTCCTTTGTCAGAAAGTGAAGAGTTATTTTTTAATTTGTTCAGGGCTTTTTTTCCCCTCATTTAAAAGGGATCTGTTTTATAATTTTGTTTCTGTTTCTCTGCCTCCTCTTCTTTTTTTCTTTTTTTTTTCCCCCCTTGGTTTTGTGCAAAACAAAATTTTTTTCTGTAACATCTTGATGAAAGTGTGTTCCACTCCACGGTTTGATGAATATTCAGAATGGGCGCACTGAACAAAGTGGAGCACTTGGTCTGTTAAGCAAAAGGCTCAAAGTCAAGAATAAACATAAGTTCCCAGGCTATGGTTGGGAGCAACTGAGATCTAATATGCTTAGTCTCGCATGGGGGTACAGGGAGAAGAAAGCTAGCTAGGGGGTTAGTAGCCAGGGGAGAGTGGCAGTGGGATTAGCTTCAAAGGAAGCGATCACCAGGGTGCCATATCAGCTCCTTTCAGCAAAACTGCAGGGAGAGATTAAAAAGTGGGGGGAATAGAGAACAGGTTATTAAAAATACTGGAAAATTGTCAAAATATTGTAATTTCTGTGGCAACACTTCTTTGGTTTTTCTTGTTTGTTTATTTTTTCACCCCCATTCCTGTTTACGCATACGTGACAGAGATGGAAAGCTGAAGGAAGCAGATCAAATCCTTGCTATTAACGGACAAGCCCTTGATCAGACAATTACACATCAACAGGCTATCAGCATCCTACAGAAAGCAAAAGATAATGTCCAGCTAGTTGTGGCCAGAGGCACATTCCCTCAGCTCATCAGTCCTGTAGTTTCCCGCTCTCCATCTGCTGCTAGCACAGTTTCAGCCCATTCCAACCCGGTGAGTATATACCCCAGACATCTGTGTATTCAGTTCTGGGCTTATATGTGCTTACTGCATCTAGTATTTTGAGACTTTGTTTTGTCACTTGTATGTAACATTTCCTTCACAGTTCTTGATGTTTTTCTTCTATTTATTTTTGTTGTACCTTTTCCCATGCAGAGAGTGGAAAATAGTCAGGCTTGCTGGGGGGGATCTTGATCTTGAACGTATTCCTTCCTCCCATCTGCCAAATTCTCTGTATCCACCAATGCAAATACAGCATGTTTACCTTACTTTACAAAGCTTTATTTTGAGTAAACAGAAACTTTCTCTCTTTGCCTTCTGCTTGGGCAAACAGACATTTTTCAGGCATTGCAGTCTGATCTGCACCACCAGCTGGATGGGTGCTTCTCCATTTGCTTCTCTGTTGTCGGTTAGTGGTGAGGCTGAAGTAAAGCAACGAGAGAGAACCATCAAAATGCCATGTGTCGGGACACACTTTAGGATGCCCTGAAAACTGCTCTGCTGCATTTCCTTTCTTTTGAAAGCTTTTGCACATCTGGGTATAGAGAACATAGCCGAGAAACATGGTGATATTAACTGCACTTTCTCTTCTTGGTATCTTACTCATGCAGTAGCTTGTCCTGAGATGAAATGGCCTATCTTCAGTTTCTGTAGGTTTCACTGTTCAGTCATCTGTGGCTGTTCTTTACAGGAGTCGATAATCAGAAGTATAGGGAGCAATCCTTCTGGAAAAAGCAGCTATTTTAGTGTTTATTTTAATCATTAGCATAATACCTTTAGTGAAAAAATCTCAGAATTGTTCTTTTCTTCTGTGTGCAGGAATAAAGCTGATGGCCTAACTTTTGCTGTCAGCACATAGGAGAGGCCTCCTGTCTTCAGTATTCCTGGAATTCTTTCTCTATGTGATTGCTTCCGTATTCTCCGAACAGCTTCCATTGCTTGAAAACATGTTCCTTTCAAACCTGCCACAGCTCCTTCTGGTTTTTCATGCATGCCTTTCCCAGTCCTTGTGTTCCCTTCGCTTTCAAATGCTGAGGGAAAGCAGCTTATCTGGAGCCATTTTTTTTTCTTCAGGCTTTGCTTGATCATCGTTGGTTTATATTAAGACTGTGGATTCCCAAACAGGTACTACAGGGCTTTGAATCTGCGGTACCCTGATAACTGCAAAATAACTGCTTATTTTCAATATCTTCCCTGGCGGAGCACCAGCTGTGGTTTTAAATTTCAGATGAGCTTATGATGTGGTTTGTTCTTCAGGATGAACAATACCAGGAGCTTCCAGTTGCCCCTTCAGTACCGCCCCATGCAAGCGAGCTAGCATTTGTCTTTCTTTCAGAGCAGTTTCACTCCTGTCAGAACACGAAGCCAGCCATCAGAGCTACTTCATTCCAGTGCTGTTGACATCAGTCCAGTGCTGTTGACATCAGACAACCCTGAAATCTTTGTTCATTACACAGGGGGCAATTCTGCTAATGCCTGCCTCTCAATCCTTTGTGTTGCTTTCAGCCTTAACCCTTGAACTGGGTTTATGCTTCCTCCTTTGCTTTGTTGTAATGACCAATACGAACATGAGCTTATCTGGAGATTTTAATTTCCAGTCCTGTGAGATTTCCTAGCAGCAGTATTTTTTCACTGACTGCAGTGGGGCATGGAAGCAGACAGGCCTAGGTTGCTGCTTAATTTCATTCAGCAAGTTCTTGAAAGGCCTGACCCACTACCCAGCTCTGGTTTGTACCAGAGAAATTCCAACTGTTAGGAAATGAGCAATTTATTTGCTTAAATATTATGTAATCTTATGCCTAATAGTAATAGTTAGAAAGGTCCCATATTTTCAACCTTCTCCCACCTTCCTTTATTCAAAAACATACCCAAGATATAAGAGAAAATATTTTGCAAGTTTAGTGAATATGTCCTTATTTTAATAATTTGCAAGCTTATCTTTATTCCTTGTAGGTTCACTGGCAGCATGTGGAGACCATTGAGTTGGTGAACGATGGCTCAGGTCTGGGATTTGGGATAGTGGGAGGAAAGTCAACTGGAGTGATTGTTAAAACCATCCTCCCAGGAGGGGTGGCTGATCAGGTAAATTCAACCTACCCTTCTGTTGGCCGTTCAGTAAGGTGTGAAATCACTCTTCACTTTTATAATCATGCTAAGTAGTGGTAGCTTTTTTCCTTGTAAGCGTAAAAAAGAGCGAGCAAGCGGAGGAATTTATCCTCAGTAAAGGTGTGTTTAGTGCTGGGGATCTGTGCATTTGAATGTAAAAGCTGGATTAGGCTTTAAATCACATTTTTAAACCTGTTACATTATACATGTTGGGCACGGGTACATTTAGACTCCTAATTCTTTC
Source organism: Nycticorax nycticorax (assembly GCA_023375905.1). Classification (NCBI taxonomy): domain Eukaryota; kingdom Metazoa; phylum Chordata; class Aves; order Pelecaniformes; family Ardeidae; genus Nycticorax; species Nycticorax nycticorax. The sequence continues at coordinate 3,661,505 of JAKFQP010000061.1, read as the reverse complement.
ATGCGTATATTTGTTGTAATCCCAGGCTGGGGGGGATGTGAAACACTTACTTGCTCTGCCCGGACAGCTAAGAAGAGCATCTGCTTCTTTCCACTGGGCTTACTGAAGCTTGGAGGAGGCATGTGGCTTCATGCGTCTGCTTCAGGACACGGGCTCTGCTCCTGCCTGAAGGGCTTGTGAGAATTTAATTTGGTGATCACAGCCCATTTCAAGTTTGTCCCATTGGACAGGTATCTAGGACTGTGTTAATAATGGTTGAGGATTGAACAGGCACAGGCTGTCTCTTTAATACTTTTCATATGGGCTAAATTCATGTGAAGCTTTTTTGTTGCTTAAAGGTAAATCATTAGGACAGTAGCCCAGTGTAAAGCAATAATAAGTAACTGGATCACAGTAAGGGAGGAATGTATATTTTGAAGGTTACTCCCGAGGACCAATTTTTAAATAGAAGTGTAAAGCTCAATATACATTTGCATGCTGTCTTTTGGAATTGTGTTTGGAAATGAAACCTGAAGTTACATGCAGTTGTTAAATACTAGTAGTTAGTAGCCATAATTATATGCATTTTTTTCTGTTCTCGGGTGACTGACTGCTTGGAGAAGGATGTCCTAGATATTTCTGGGGGACTTTCTAGTAAAATTAGTGTGCCGTTAGTCATCTCCATGTTTTCAGGATACTGACTTGGCACCCAGAAAAAGCCACCTGGTTCATATGTCTTAAAAGTGACTAAAGCTGTGTGGTCTTTTTCTAATTGTGTGGTACATGGGAGAAATGGCAGGATGTTAATACATTTTTTTCATCGTTATTCTTCCTACAGCATGGGAGATTGTGTAGTGGCGACCACATCTTGAAAATTGGTGATACAGACCTGGCTGGAATGAGCAGTGAGCAGGTGGCACAAGTTCTGAGGCAGTGTGGAAATCGAGTGAAACTGGTAATTGCAAGAGGTCCTATTGAGGAGCCACCTCCACCAGCAGTCCCTCCAGGTACACCAGTACCCATCTCCACGCCAGAGAAACAAGTAAGCAACAGTGAATATACTTAACTCATGGCAAACTTTTACTGCAAACTTCCTTTTCTTTTAACTGCTATTTGAATGCCTTTAATGTCTGTGTTCTCAAAAGCCAGGACTTTCTTTCCCAGTGGTGGTGTTCTCAGCTGACAGTCTGGGAGAATTTAAATGTCATGAGTCCGCAATGCAAGGAGCTATATGCTTGAAGCCTTTTGGGGTTGAGGCTTAGGGCTTCCACAAGTATGATCTGAGTAAATTCTGGTTCTGGATTGCTTGTGATTGCATAGTAATACATTTGGAACAACTGAAGCCATGCAGTCTTCAGACAGAGCAAGCTGGCTCTGTAGCATTTCTCTGTCCGCTTGTCCTTTTCATCTCCAGGAACATTTCTTATTTCCATATCATTGCAGCCATCCATCAGACAGTTCTTCCCTGTGCCAACCAGCACACAGATGCTGCTTCTTTCCTACATCACCTGGCATTGCTCATTTGCTAGGCATCTTCCAAAAGATGTCAGCCAACTGCTGGCCTTATTCCCCTGCTGGTGATTGTACTCTCTGTGCTGTTACTCCTCTACAACTGTCAGCCACTTAAAAAATGCTGTAAATGTTATTACGTCCTGTCAGCTCAAAACCTCTACGAAATAGGTCATTTGCATGTTTGCAGCACAGCCTGGTTTCATGGGAGCCAGGAACAATAGTGTTTTGTCACATATAGTTATGTCCAGATACGTTTAAATGTGAATACATGGAGTAAGTGAATGAGAGAAGAAAAAGATGGTTGGTTTTGAGCCTACAGCTAGATAGAATTTATGCCTTACAGAGATTTTGTTTTACTTTTTCCTGTTGTTTTTCTAGCCATTTCCTTCGCAGATACAAATTACATTTCAGATAGGTCAATTTGAAGGAAAAAAACCCTTAACAATTTTTGCACGATTACCATTATTTTTCTTTGTCCATTGTAGTGGTATCTGTGGAAAACATATATTCATCTCCTTTTGTGGCTATGCAGCAAAGAAAGTAAATCTTAGCATGGAGTCTTCTGAGCATCTAAAAGGAGAGGCAGACTGGTACTTTTGTGTCTTTACAGCACTCAGAGGCATGAAAACCTGGCTGCATTTTAGACAAAGGGATCAATATTTAGCCAGAATGTTATTTATCCCAAAAGCAGCAGTCTCAGAAGAGGAGTTTGATAATTTCATCTGTGTATATTTCTTTAGTATTTGCCTTTCTGAGATTATATGATGCAATGTTGAAGGCCATATCTGCAGCTGCAGGATGTATAGGATTTCTAGTACTGAGGAAATAGCTCAAAGCCACCAAGTGGCAAAACTTGACTTTTGTGCCACCTTCCTCTCCATTTCCATCTTTTTCAATACCTCATTCATGGTACATCTCTCCTGGCAGCAGGCAGGCTATTTTTAAACTGCTTCTGCCTGCACAAAGTCTTGTTCTTGGAGGGAGCACCCAGTTGCTGGTGCTGCAAGCCTCATTAATTTGGGTCTGGAGTAAGGTGATGATGGAAACAGCTTGGTTTGTCTATTTCTTCTAGGCAAATAATACAGGGTGGGTGGAGACTTCATGGCGCTCTGAAAGCTATTAGTGAGAGCAGAATAGTTTCCAAAATGGGCACTTCTCATCATGTCCTCTGTAGGTTCATGAGATTATGGAAATTGAAGCAGGTTTTTTAGCAACATTACCTGTGGCCAAAATAATCCTGTCTTATCAAGCAGAGAGGTAGTTAAAGCAGTGGAAAATTATTTTTCTTGTCTTTGATTATGGTTTTGGGTGGAGTTGTTCAGATAAAGAACTGAAGTCTGATTCTCTTTTGACAAGGAGCATCATAGCTTTCCTGAAGTCTTTTTTTGGCACATGCGTACTTACCTAGTCAAACTGGGTTTAGTTAGTATCTGCCTGACTGCTGTATTGGCACTTTAAAAAAATATTAGCTGCTATTTGTCATGCAGAAGAGAGAGAATAAAATAGGAGTATAGCTGGATCTTGTTAGACTTGTACTATATTTGTGTATTCGCATTTTAAATAAGTGTGTAGATATAAATGTCGATATAAATACAATGAAATTGAAGCCTTGTATATGTAACCATACACTGATATATATCAGTTATGGAAGTGGCTAGTAAGTATCTGTTTTAGACAGCTGAACATTTTTTAAAACACTTTTAAAAGTTGAAATTAAGTTTTATGTGTTGATTTTTTTTTTTCTTTTAATACAAAAGCAGTATTGTTGAAATGGGGTTTTAATATGTATTGTACTTTCATTAACAACAAATAAATGAATTTGTTACCCCAAAATTTCTTTGTTATTGAAATTTAGAGGGTTGTAGTAGGTGTTAGTGGAGATTGTCATTATTTAAGTAGCTGGAAGTATAATTGATACTTTCTAAATCAGAATTTTTAATTCTTTTGAAAACAAGAAACACAATTGCCTCAGTAGAAATAGGGTTTATTGTGTTTTAAACTTGGTCTGCATAGGAAAAAAAGCTATAGTTATTGAACAGGAATTTAAACAAATAGAATGCAAAATATAATTTTGATCATTTTCCCTTCTTTTAAATAAAACAGCAGTCTAAAGCTGGTTCTGAGAAGGTCCCAGAAGGGCAGCAAGTTACATATTACAGCGTTTAATTATAATGGCTTGTGTAGCTTACTGTACAAGAGGTTCACTGTTCAATTTATACAAATTTCACCAGTCATTTTAGTCATCAAATTATGATTTTATAGGTTAGAGGGTAATATCCCGGGGCAGTGGGGCGGGGAGGCCATGACCTGCATCGCTGTACAGTGAGGAATGTTACCTAGGTCTAGTTTCTCTGCTGAATACCAAATTAGAGCAGAAGCAAAGTTGGTCCTTTCTTTCTACTTTTGTGTCTAACTTTACGTGTTAATGACATCAAAGAACGTAGTGGATCTTTAAAGAAAAAAAAAAGTTTCCTTTCTAATCACACTTTTCTTATTAGGCAGATGCTTCTGTTGATAGCTGTGAAGATGGGGAGAAATTCAATGTTGAACTCACTAAAAACAACCAGGGATTAGGAATAACTATTGCTGGTTACATTGGAGACAGAACGTCAGGTAATGATAGATTCCTGCAGTTTACTGTACAATCTGTTGTGTATTATGATGTATGTACATCAAAGACTTAATTTTAGTTTTGGTATAGCATCTCTAAGAAAAATCTTGACCATCTGAAATCTTTTTAAAATTTGTAAAGAAAAGGGAATTGTTTTCCTTTTGTGAGAAGGACATGGAGATTAGAAGCAATCAGTTTTATTATAAAATCCCACCTCAGCATTTTTTAATCAGTTTTTATATTCACTCTTGGCTAAAGCTTGTGCTTATGTGTTTTTGCAAAACAGTTCTAAAATAGAACCATTTTTGTTAGAACTAGCTGGCCTTTTAAATTACATTTTCATTTTTAAAAGGCTCTTACAAGGTAATACATTAGTATTCTGAGTAGTTTCAGGAGGTATTATTATTTTTAAACTGTGTATAGTACTGCTGGCAGATCAAGAATTCCTTAGTGACTTCAGGATGTAATAAATATTTGTTGACCTCTGGGCTGTTGCAGCCAATAAATAAGTTAATTCAAATAAATAAATAAATAAATAAATGCAACAATGTTTATGTACAGTTGTGTATTTTTCCTTTGTAATTTCCACGACGTTTTTCAGAAAATTCATCCAGAACTCTGTTAGGCCTCCTTAGGGGGGATTTGCCAAATGCGATACTGCTAGGAAGGCACAGTTGTTGAATGTGTTGTAAAACTTCTCCAAGAGTTGGACTTTTACCCATGTATGTATTGTTAGAAAAATGTATGGATAGATATATCCCTTGTTACTGGCAGTTTATAGACATAATTTGTTGCCTTTGGGAAGCCAACTAAATTTTATCAATTTGTTCCATAGGACAGGATGGTCACAGTTTGTTTGAGTCCACTCTTTAGCAGCTGCCAGCTGAATATTTAAAAGGCAAATTAAATTGTAGAACATACGATAGATCTAATAGCATTATTTTAAC
>JAKFQP010000061.1:3576242-3654942 GCA_023375905.1 Nycticorax nycticorax | reverse complement strand
AAAAAGCTTGGAAGTTAGTAAGACCAGCCATTTAATTATTCACAAAACCTGGTGTGCTGGTTTTGGCCAGGACAGAATTAATTTTGTTCATGGTAGCTAGTATGGGGCTATGTTTTGGATTTGTGCTGAAAACAGCGTTGATAACCCAGGGATGTTTTAGTTACTGCTGAGCGGGGCTTACACAGAGTCAAGGCCTTTTCTGCTTCTCCCCCCGCCCCACCAGCGAGGAGGCTGGGGGTGCACAAGAAGCTGGGAGGGGGCACAGCTGGGACAGCTGACCCCAACTGGCCAAAGGGCTATCCCACACCACATGATGTCATACTCAACATATAGAGCTGGGGGGAAGGCTCGTGGGGGGGCCGCTGTTCAGGGACTGCCTGGGCGTCAATCAGTTGGTGGTGAGCAATTGTTTTCATTTATACCACTTGTCTTTTTTGGGTTTTATTTCTCTCTCTTTGTTATTTTCCTTTTCATTACAATTTGTTATTATTGTTATTACTTTTTTTTTTTTCTAATTATTAAACTGTTCCTATCTCAAGCCACGAGTTTTCTCACTTTTACCCTGCCAGTTGTCTTCCCCCATCCTGCTGTGGGGGGGAGCGAGTGAGCAGCTGCGTGGTGCTTAGTTGCCAGATGGGGTTAAACCATGACACCTGGGAAAACAGCAAATTAAGAAAAAACAGAAAAGAATTGTCAGTGTTGTGACTTAAATATATTTGCAGTCTTATTCTTCCTAGGCTGAGTATAGTCATTAGAGCAAAACACAGATTTAGCCCCCCTTCCTACTAACTTTTGTTATATTGAGGCCTAGTAAAAGATGAGTTTCAGGTCTGCAAAGGCACTAGGGTGTCTTGAAAGCTGTTAAAACCCATTTTGTAGCAGATGACCTTCACATGAAGCATATTTATTTAATGGAGTTGGGACATTTACTGGGAGAAAGTAGATTCTGTTAAGATCTCTGGTACCAATGTTGCAGGCCTGTGACTCTCAGACCTTATTTCATGTCAGTTCATGCTAGTATTTTTCTCAATTTCATGTATACTATGCAAAATATGCATGTAGGAACTCTATAGATTTTCACTTCACTGAGCTGTTGAAGTAATTAAAAATTCACATGTGTTTTTCCTGAGATGGGTTTGTTTTTGTAAAATGTCCCTTCTGTAAGTGTTTTATATATATGACTTTTCCTTCTGATTCAAAGTCAGTAACTGTCTAAAGTGTTTCCTTTGGGGGTTTGGATTTTTTTTTCTTTCGTGTCTTTTTTTTTTAATTGGATCAAATACTGACTTACAGCTGTAGTTAAAAGCTGGTTCAAACATAAGTTGTAGTCCCACTTGCATATAATTTTCTGCATTTGGTTATCCAAGCATGCGTTTTCTTAAGCAGTTATTAAGTACATAGAAAACACAGAATTACCATGGTAGTGTACTCAAACTGAATTTTCTGTCCTGCTGTTTTAAATCCGACCAAGAGTCAGAGATACATTTTTTTAGATTAAAATAATCTAAATACTTCTTCTTTTGCAGCAAGAATTGTGAATTTGTCATTGTAAGATTTTGAATGAAATGTTGCCTAATGCAAGCTGACATTAATCAGGCTCATCCTTCAGGAAAATAATAATAAATAAGTTTTACTTAAAGCATACACTTTCTTGATGATTCTTTCCTTACCTTACCTGGAGATTGTGTTTTCTTTCTTTTTCACCCTTTGGCTGGTGGCATTAGTTTGAGACTGTTTATGTTATTTAAATTATTTCTTAATAAATCTTCTCTGTTTCTTTATCGCAGAACCTTCTGGTATCTTTGTGAAAAGCATTACAAAAGGCAGTGCTGTTGAACATGATGGCAGAATCCATGTGGGAGATCAAATTATAGTTGTAAGTAAACACAGAAAGAAACGAGATTGCTTGTGTGCACAGCTCTTACCTCTTTAAGTTGTAAAGAAATGCTCATATAGTACATGTTAGAACATTTAGGACTGGCGTTGAAAAGCTAAGTCCTTTTTTGACTGGGTATTCGATCACATTATCTTTCGGATTATGCTGCCTGTGTGTAACTTGTGTTTCTTAGGAAAATCTGTGTTGAATATGTGTATCTTAACAGTAGGAGCTTTGAGACTGCTTAGTAAAGGCAAAGTTTCAAAGTTTGATTCAAATTAAGCAACTGTTTTCCAAATGATTTTTATAAGTATGTCATTAAAGTGTTAGATGCTCAGAGAAAAAAGAAAATACTTTCACACTTAAAATGTTAGGTGTGTGGTGAAAATCATGTCATGAATGCAGGAACCATGTTTTTGTGGCTGTCATAGATCTGGCTTTGCGTTTTTTTGCAAAGGCGGTACTAAGAACAAGTTATGGTCTCTCTCCATGTACAAATGTGCCTGCATGCTTGTATGTGGAAGTATGAATGGTTTTTATAATGATTTAAATACTGAGTACAAATGGCTAAAATTGATTATTCCGAAGTTTGATTTCTTCTTCTACTACAGATGCAGAAGTAGAAAAAGATGTGAGTGACCTCAGACAAAAGAATAGTAAACATTTTTAAAATATGGTTTGCTTAAGTGTGGAGGAATTATTAAATAACCCCAGCTCATTTTTTATTATTATTTAGAAGAGCACCAGAGTTGTAAGAAGTTCAGAGAAGGGCAACAGAATGATTAAGGGTCCAGGGGGAGTCATTCTTCATGCAGGAGGAATTAAAATAATGGAATATGAGTGTTGTATAGATAGACTGAAACAACAGCAGGAGTCAAGGAATATAGTATTGTTAGAGTTCTTTCAGAAATTAAAGGTGCTAAGGGGTGAGATGGAAAAAGAATAGGGCAATATGGAGTCTGCAGGGAGAAGGAGAAGAAGAAAGTTGGGTGTACTAGGGATAATGGGATGAAACTGAGCAATGCCCAGGTCTTGAGTTTCAGAAAAAAAACCCTGAGTTAATGAGATAATGGGGTAGCATCAAACAGAAGTGGCCGACATCTTGTTCTTTAGAATGCTAAAATGATGAACCAGAGGTAACATCTGGCTGGCTGGGACAGTGTTTGCTTTGGAAGCTGGACTTCACGGTGTCCAGTAGTAGGCTTCAGTCTCTGAGGTTACTTGGCCTCAGAACATCTGGGCTCTGTAGTTCCTTGGGCCACAGTGGGCAGATGTGTCTCTCCTCACCCTCCCCTCCCCAGCTCTCCTGGCCATAGCTGTGTTGGTTTATTCACCCAGTGTTTTCTCCTCGGGGGTGGGGATGGCTGAAGCGGTCGAGCAGGCAGGCTGCACAAGGTGCCCTGCACATTACGTGCCATGTCCTCTCCCACCTCACAGAGCAGATCTGCCTGGCCCCACTGTGGTGGGCACCCAAAGCACCTCTCCCCGCTTTGCCGTGGTAGTGGTTGTTACACTCCAGTGAAAGTGCTTAGTGTATCCAGTGTTGTTAAGTCATCCATGTTTTTGTTTGTGTCCCTCTGCTTGCTTTGTGCTAAGGCTAACAGATGCTGAGAGCTCACCATAGTATTTTGCCCTGGACGTTTTTTTTTTTTCTTTTTCCTGGGTGGTGTCTTATGGGCTGAAAAGCTGCTTAATCCTGCAGGTGGATGGAACAAATCTTCAGGGTTTTACTAACCAGCAAGCAGTTGACGTTCTGCGGCACACAGGACAAACGGTTCGGCTCACTTTGATCAGAAGAGGGCTTAAGCAGGAAAATCATATTCAGCCCCAGGAGGACTTCAATGCTGCTGTTGAAAAGGACTTACTGTTCCAAACAATGGATAGTAGCACAGCTGAAGGTAATTAAAATGGGCTTTGCTTTAAAGTTGGCTTGAAACATTTTTCTTCTCAATTGCGAACTGGAAATAAAATGGGCCAGATTCATTCTGGGTAGCTATTACTGATGGCAGAGCTGCTGTACGTGAGGGGAGAATTTGGTCTACTATGGTTTGATTAATCTTTTAGACAAGTGCTGTTATTTGCTGCATTTTCAAAGTGAGTGTTGAAAGCTCTGCATTGCATTGCACTTCTGGCTGAATTGCTTCAAGACTTTGATCCTGCAAATCTCCAAATGGTAAGAAGGCAGTGAATGTTTTATTCGTGCTCAGGGGTGAGAGCTGCATTCCAGAGCAAGCAGAGAGATACCCTCCACAATGAGCAAAAGCAAGTCTCAGTTCCTTTCAGTATTGCATGTCAGTGTCACAGGCTCAAGGTATGAGTGACCTATATCTAGTGGTTATTAGTAATCTGATAGGGCATTAACTATATATGTGTACATAGTTCAGAAGCCAGACCAATATTAATTTTGCTGCTGATGAGATGAGATTACTGAAGCTTAATCTTGTACTATGCAAATCTTAAAGTATATGTGCCAGATCTTGAAAGTCCGTGTATTTGAATGGAGTATCTGCACAGAGGCTGGATGTGCAGATTTTTTTAGCTACTTGTGTTACACGTTGATGTCAGCAGAAGTATATCACAACTCATAGACCGAGGCATAATCCCCACCTTGCACAAGATTTTGAAAGCCCCAGTAGTATGTTATCTGCATGGCATCCTCTCATTCTAACCTTTAGCAAAAATTACAGAGGAAATGCTCAGAAAATGCTGTTTCTCCAGCCTAGAGGTGTTCAAGACAGCTGACAGCAAGGAACATACCTAACAGAACTCTGTGGTAGGAGAGGCTTTCTACAACTGGAAAGTCTGACAGGTATGCAGGTCTGTAGCATTTTCGTTTTCAGTGTCAGTTATACAGTGTCAGTTTCCTGAATTGCACAAAGGAAAGAGGAGGAAGAAGAAAAAAAGGTAATACAAGGGTGCTAAAAAAAATTTATCTGTTTTCCAAAACTTTGCTTTGAATCATAGAGATGCATCTCTTGATAGTTGTGTTTTTCTTTTCTTGTTTCATTGAAATATTCAATGGGGAAGAGAAAGCATTAATGGAAGACAAAATGTCTTTAAAATACGGCATTTCTTCTGGGCCCCTCATGCCAGATTCCATTTGCCAAATATGGGTACTCTGAAGTCCAGTGGAAGAGAGAGTCAGTGCCCTGAGGCATGCCTGTGAGCTTGATGAATATTACAACACATAAAATAGCTAAAAAGGCTGCTTCTTTTTTTTCAGATAACAGTGAAATAGAACAGGGATCCCCATCACTGCCATGCAGTGCCGGTATGGTAAATACTGGAGAGGACATGAAACAACAGGAAACAGGTTTGCAATGTTTAATATTTTATTCTGTGAAAATGCACTTGGGCGTGCTTACACAAAGATCAGGTGTTTTGCGTGCCTTTCCATCTCCTGTGTGCTCTGTAGCTGAGGTACAGCTAGAAAGTAAAAGTAATCATACCTGTAAGCGTGTACTCTTGAGTGCTGTAAGATCATTGACAACTGTATGTCTCTGAAAATAATTGTGTGTCAAAGATCTCACATGAAGCAAGTCTGGTTTTGCTACATGCTCAGCCCTCTTTTTTTGTCTAGTTTTGTATTCCTGCTCATTTTAGTTGAGTTGTATATTAAACTTTTCCCCTCCTAATTCCCCAACATTTCTTGTCTTCCTAGCTGCCTGCAGCTGCTCAGCTGCAGTTCCAGGACTTGTACCTCTTTTAATAAATGTCCTTTTCACAAATTCCCAAGCTTGCAATAATATCAATCTGTGTTCTCTGATAGTATTTGAAATTCAGTGCACTGGTGTGCTCTGACATTTCCCATACTCTTGAGGAAATTCTTATTTTCTAATGGGTATTTTCCTTTCTTTCTTGAGCTATTAGGGCAATGTGCTGCATTTCAGAAGTCCTGTGTGACGATACGTTTTCCAGATTGAGACAGCACTTGATGTGTTTTGTAACATTTTCCTGCTTCCAGAGCTAGAAGGGAACTGAAAAGCGTGACCCATATAAGTTCTGTAGTATGTGTCTTTTCATAACTCATGCTTTCCATTATCCTGGGTAGCTGAAAAATCTCTTTCACACCTTTCCTTCAGATACTGCAGGGTCTCTGCTTTGGGGAAAATGTTGTCATATTTGAATGCCACACAACACCTGGCTTTACTTGTAACATTTCTGAGCAATGACTAGACTTAAAACACTGTCTGAGGCTGTTAGTCACTGTAAATTCTTATTAAAAGTCAGTGGGGTTTGGGAACTTGATCTTGTAATGAAGATTCTAGTCTTCACCTGTGATGAGCATTCAGATCTGAAGAGTTTATTCTGACTAGAGGCACAGCACAGACCATGGACTTTGAATATGTAGGGTCCTGTTAAATCTGCTGTGTTTGCTGACTCTTGTAGATAAATACTGATTTATATTATTCCCTGCCCTAGAATCTAAACAATGTGAATGAGGGGAATATAAGCAGGAAAAAAGCATTTCTCTGTTTTTTTCAATCTGCAGATAAACTTTCAATCAAGTTAAGAGTTGCTGCAGTTCACTGCCTAGCCTGTCACTGTATTTTTCACAGCATTGTTACTTTTCTCCCCTCTTTCCCTTCAGATTTCATTTCTGCTCTTTAGCTATTAGAATTGTTTATCATTGAATGTGTGCATGTATGTGAATCTAACAAAAAAAGAAAAAGAGAGCTTGGACTTGAGTACTCTCACTGCCCTCTAGGGCCTACAATTTTAAAAATCCTTTTACAGTTGTGCTCATAGTTTTGAAAGTACAAAACCTCCAGATTTTGTTTGAAAACTTTCCTTGGACACTTTGTAAAATGCAGGGTTCTGTCCAGAAGGACCAGTATGCAGTATCATCTGTGTAACGAATCAGTCTGGTTTAACAGTTCCCCGGGGCATGCATGTAAATTTTTCATTTGCTTTGTGCCTGTTATCTTGTAAAGTTGCATTAAATTCACTCAACGCTGCGGCTAGTTTAAATATGTGTCCTTTCTTCCCAGCCATTCACACCAAACTTTTTGACTGAACTTCATATCTTTCAAAATACAGAGTTTTTCTGGGGTGGGATCTCATACAATTTTGTGAGCTTGTCCTCTGGTGAACCCGAGCCTGATGAGACGAAACATGTCAAGTTTTTAGTCATATTTAGGAGAGTTCTGGCATCACGGGGATGATTATGTAGTCTTGCATGGTCCATATACTTTTATCAGTTATAGGAATAGACAGGGCGTTTTACTTTTTGTCACAGTAATCTCAGACATAACTTTTAGATTTCCAGCTAACTACTACAGAAGAAGCATCTACGAAGGCAAAGTGGCAGAGGATTATGGGTTCGAATTATGAAATAGTGGTAGGTAAACACTGATTACTATTTCTAAATGCCCTTTGATGTGTCCACCTATTTAACACACAGATACAAATATGCTTGTGTTGAATTTGTTCCTTTATTTATAAAAATCATACACATGCTCCTTAATTTGTTATTATTTTATTTTAATTATAAATTTTGACTATAGTTATGTATTTTTTTGTATTGATTTTAGCAAAATAATCACAGGCTTCTTAGGTTACTGTGACTGTAAGTATTGTTTCACAGATTTCCTAGCTTCAAGAGGATTAATATATATTAGAGGCAAAAATAATATTTAAGGTGAACTTCAAAGCTCTCTTCATTAGTCAGAATTTGAAGCTAGTGCTTGAAACCTCCTACACGTTCTGCATCCTGAATGAATTGTTTGATACAATGATCTGAATAATGCGTAGGGCATTTACAGTTGAAAAGCAGTATCTGAGTTCAGGACTTTATTTCAGAATTATATGCCAGAGCTGTAGTCTCTGCAGAAGCATGTATTATTAGACATACTGTTGTCATATACATTTCCCAGTTGTTTTTGCTGAAGTAGTGTGTAATCAAAGTTTCAGTTTTTACCAGACTGTCCCCTGATCCAAGCATTTGTCACATTTTTAGACAAATGCATTGCAGAGCCTCTTTGCCATCTGGCATAGATCATGTTGGATTGGGCTGTGTTTCAATTTCTGTGCTTAAGGGGCTTGGCTTCTTGCTCTTGCATAAGAGTCCGAAGCAGCACATAAGGGCAAGTAAAAGGGTAGGTCTGATGCTGACTTTCTGTCCACATGGATGGGGCCACAAAGTCGTGTTACTCCAGATAGGGTGTTTTGGTCTGTTGTGGTTCCTGGATAACACTCTGTGAATCCCTAACAGCAGTTTCCAGAATAGTCTACTGTTTTGTGATTGTGTCACTGTCAATAAATGTAGCCTGCAGGTTTTAGTTTTTATCTGGTATTTGGTTTTCCCCTCTTTTCATCTTACTGGGAAGTTAAAGTTGTATTCTTTCTCTTAAGCTGCAGTTGTTATTTCCCTCACTGTTGTTGAAAAACCTAAGCTAGGAACTTTGGATGCTTTTGCAGTCTCAAAGTCTGCATTACATGTGACAGTATTTCTGGTTTCTTGCTTCTGGAATATTCACCTCATTGTATGTAAATTGAAATGGACTGTAACAGGTACAGCTGTAAATAATGTCAAAAGTAACAATTTCTTAATCTTACTTTAGGTCGCTGTAGTTAACAAATTTAGTGAAAGCAGTGGGCTAGGGATAAGCCTTGAAGCTACTGTGGGACATCATTTCATCAGATCTATCTTACCGGAGGGACCAGTTGGACGAAGTGGCAAGCTTTTCAGTGGAGATGAGCTGCTGGAAGTAAGAAAAAATACTACTTTAGCTTAATCTGCATTCAGTAAGATTTTTGAGCAGTGACTTGCTTCTCACAGGGTATGACTTCGGGAATGTGGCCTATCTAGCTGCATGCCAGCCATAACCAGAAGTGCCTGAGCAGTCACTTCATAAATACTTATGCATATTTATGACAATGCATATACTTACATGCATTTCCTAGCTGATAGTTTATTTTTTGGGTATGACTCAAGGTCACCAGAAAAGAATACTGTCCTGGTTCCTGGCTGGGATAGAGTTAATTTTTTTTTTTCCCTGGTAGATGGCATAATGCTGTGTTTTGGATTTAGTATGAGAAGAATGTTGATAACACAATGATGTTTTAGTTGTTGCTAAGTAGGGTTGACGCTGGTCAAGGACTTTTCAGCTTCCCATGCTTTGCCAGGTGCACAAGAAGCTGTGAGGGCGCACAGCCAGGACAGCTGACCCCAGCTGGCCTATTCCATACCATATGATGACATGCTCAGCATATAAACTGGGGGGAGTGGGACGGGGGGGCAGTGATCACTGCTTGGGAACAGGCTGGGTGTCGGTCAGCGGGTAGTGAGTGGTTGCATCCCTTGTTTTTGTCCCAGGTTTTGTTTCTCTCTCTCTCCCCCTTGCTGTTTTCCTTTTCATTGCTATTACTATTGCTATTAATATTAATATCAGTTATTAAACTGTTCTTATCTCAACCCATGAGTTTTCTCACTTTTGCTCTTCCAGTTCTCTCCCCCATCCCACTGGGGATGGGGAGGGTGAGCGAGCGGCTGGGTGGTGCTTAGTTGCTGGCTGCAGCTAAACCACAAATGCCTAGCAAAAGCATTAAGATTTAATAGGAATATCCCTACATGGTGAAGGGACAAAACACCTGTTTACTTTTCTAAATAAATTTCTTGGAATTAAAATGTGAATTTTGTTCACATGAATGCAAGAAACATGAAGTGACAGAGTATGTGGTGTTTGTAGGGAGGTGTCACCCAATTTATGAGACTATCCATTCAGTTCAAAACTTATCTCGGTGCTGATTCTGAGCACCAAATTGAGTAGAAATTAAAGGTTGACAATGTCCATTAGCATTTTTTGCTTTTTTTTTCCAGTCAGTTAATTTGTGAGTTGGGCTTTTTTTTTTTTTACCCATTTTTGTTTATTGTACCTCTAAACACTGTGTATTCTTTACTTATTGAGGTGAATGAGATCTCTTTGCTTGGAGAAAATCACAAGGATGTGGTCAATATCTTGAAAGAACTGCCTATTAAGGTGACAATGGTGTGCTGTCGTCCGGTAGCTCCTCCCATCACTCACCCAGAAGTACTGGAGAGTCTAAGTCTGTCTGAGGTCCAGCTCACAGAAAAGGTATTTTATCTTTAAAAAAAAGCCTGAGAAAATGACTGTTTCCTTGAGAAAAAAATAAACACGAAGTTCTTGTACAGGACTCCTGTCAGTACTACTATGTTTAGATCAAGGTATATATTTGAATCCATGTACTAATGAAGTTTTTTGAAGTTTTTAGTTTGACAGAAATTCCATTTTGTACATATTTTTTCCAGGGAGTACTTTCGTGTACTTGCAGCATAGCTATTTTGTTAAAAGGATATGCGAATTCTGTGTTAACTTTATCAGACTTGTTGGTTAACCCTGCTGAGTGCTTGCACTTCCTCTGTGTTTAGGGAAACATCACTTAGTTTTTATCTTGTTGTTGGTGAACAGAGCTTTGTCTCTGCAGATTCGCAAACGTATATTTTATTGGCCAACATTCACTGTTTTTCTCAGGCTCACACAGGGCATGGATTCATTGGCTCCTCAGACACGGAGGGAACAGCTTTGGAAGTATCTGACGAGGGTCAGAGTATGGAGGAGGTGCAAAGCTCGTCTTCGGCAATGTGGGAAACAGAAGTACAGCACATTGAGCTGGAGAAAGGGAGTATGGGACTTGGATTTAGCATACTGGACTACCAGGTAAATTTTGCACTCCTTTCTTTGAGTAGAGGACAAAATACTTTGTATTGTTTGGATCTTGCAGTATGATCTAAATACTTATCCTAAGGGCAAATGTTATTGGAAACCAAGCAATACAGTAAAGCTAAATGGATGTCGCTACTGGTAGGCATCCCACTAGCTACATTACTTATTCCTCTTACTTTATTAAGACTACAGGTTCTAATGATAATGGTAATACTGGTCCACAAGTTAGATTATCCATAATAAACTAAGGTCTTCAGAAAGCTCATCTGCTAGTGCCTCAGGGGCAATGAATGATGTTGTCAGAATGTTGAGGCATTTAGCCATGTATTTTGCACCTGCAGTGAGGTGCTTAGGGCAAGATCCAATAAAGGACTTAGGTGCTTACAGCAGGATTTACTAAAATCCAGAACTGTAATTCTGAATTCCCTTGCTTAGCTGCTGTCTGTCCAGGACATGCCTAAATACCCCCCATGTGTTTTGTGTTTGACTTCAAAATTCCTGGGTATCTCAGGCTGTGATTCTTGGTGTGTCCCAATGAAGAGCTCAGTGCCTGTCTCCTGCCTGCACTTGGTCAGGATCCCAGAACAAATGTTCCTCCTGTTTCCAGTTGTCACAGTGGGTCATTTATACTCCGTTCAGAGTCAAGTAATTTCTCCCTGTGGTCAGCGTAGGCTTTGCCCCAGCTGTTTGGTGGTGCTGCAGGACCTGGTCTCCTCCCAGGTCTCTTGCTGGATCTTGTCCTTAAAAGTCTGCATTTGCATGTGGAGGTCACTTCCAGGTGGAAATTATGCCCACAGGCCACTGCTTAGAATTAATCTGTGTCTCAGTAGTATTTTGCATTTGCACACTGATAAAGGTGAAGAGCAGTATAGTTCAGTAATCTGAAGGATAAAGGCATAGTCAAGTATCTGCTTTATGAAACAGTGATTACTCTTTAACCTGTTACTCGTGATGCTCTGCAGTGAGACACCATAGCTAGGCCTGTGTATCTGGAGTCCACATCAGCAGAAAGTAAAGCCTGTTTTTGATTGAGCCTCTTCTGAAGCCTTGACACGAATGGTGGTTGCTTGTGTGGTTGGTTAGTGAATTTTGTTTATGGATGGTAATTCTGAAGGGTTGTGGGAAGTACCTTAAGTTGTTTTATATATTTTGCAAATGTGAGTTTGATATATCCTACAGCTGTAGTCAGATTTCTGAAACTTGCCTTTTTTTGATGTTAAAATATTTGTGATTTGTCCTATGTTCTCTACTTTGCGATGTGGTTAAAACATCTCATTTTGTCACTGAAGTTCCTGCTTTCATCTAAGACTGTGAACAATAAGTTTACAGTGAGATTTATCTTCGTATTTTGCTGTTTTCAAAGTTTCAATTTTCAATGAAGAGTGACTAAAGTTGAGGACAGTTACGTTCATACTAATACATTCCTCATGTTTTATACAATGGCAGGCCTGTAGGAAAGTCTACATAATTTCTTATCACAGTAGAGAGGTGATTTTTTCAAAAAAATGTGTCACGCAATGCCATCTAAACTGACAGTGAAATACTTGTTGTTAACGTAGTGAGGAAGATGTCAGTGTTCAGTCTTAAGCAGTATTTCCAGCAATGCTAGTTATATTCCTACTTGTGAAGTGTTTTATTGCTCCATGGCATTCTTCTCCTTGCATTAACTGCCATGAAGTGTTAAAGGTCTTTTTGATGTCCTTCCCTCCCTCCTTCTCAATGCCTCTCTTTCACACTTGCTTTCATCAGTCTCTAAGTCCTGTGGTTTTGGGTGCTGCCTTGATGGTGTGCGTCCTTTCAAATGTATGTCTTAGCATGGAAACTTGTTGCAATTGCATGCCAGTTTGTAGATGTTTGCTTTTCTCTTCCTTTTGCTATCAGCAAAGCTGGTACATTATTACATTTCTTGGGTTTTTTTTCTGTGAATGCACTCAAGTCAATTGCCACGTGTTGGAAGTATTAACATGTAATGATGTTCCCTGTGAATGTAATTCTGTAAGAATTGTGCAAATATGCGCACGTGTGATAATTGTTATAACAGAATCATATGTTCCTGTTCTTAGTATTTGATGCTAGCGTTTTTATGAAAATCAGTGCATTGAAGTGATACTGAAAACAACAGATAAAAGAAACTTTCTAAGACTCAAAGTTTTTAGAAAGTAGGCATTCTTTATTGGGTGCATGGGGGATCACTTCACCTACCATGCACACCTCTGTACTACCTCTTACAGTCTAAATACATGTTCTATATGAATATTCATGTATCATACAAATTAGTTCTAGGAATAGGTGGAGAGTTCTAAGAAACCATTAACATTTTGTCCCTCCTTTTTACACATGCACAATCTGTTCTGGTGGTCGCATCTGGGGGTCTTTTGGATGAAGGCAAAAGGTCTTTCTCACTTTTAACTTTCCACCTTTCAAGGCTGGCACGTCCTGCCAGCTGTCCATCTGTTATTTCTCTTCCTCTATCTTCCATGCGCTGTTTGTTCTCATTCCTCCTGGTCAAGCAACCTTGACAAATCGTCATTATCTTTCTTACTTTATCCTCTCCCAATTCCTCCCATCCTTTCCCATCCTTTATAAATCCACTAACTGGACTGACTTTAGCAAAGCATCAGCAAACTAGGCAACAAGGCCTTAGTCTTATGCAGGTAGGCCGCTTGCAACATTGTTAACTTTAACCCTTAAGGCATCAGAAGGATGGGGACTTCAGTTCCCTTTTTTTGAAAGCAAGCACCACTTTGTTGTGTCTTGTTGATTAGAGTGCTGTATTGGTATGTTCCTGTCTCCCACAAAGTGTTTAACTAGGCATGCACAAGGACTTGGCTCTCAAAAAGTGCTTTCTCAGCTGAGCAAGATCTGGAGCCACGAAGTATAAGGGAGTTATTAAAAATAAGCCCTTTCTTCCGCCAGAGCGCACGTGTTAACTTTGCCCCAGGCTGCACTGCCCAGCTGTATTCCCAAACCACTGATTGTAAGGGAGGATGCAGTCTGCAATGCTGTCATTGCAGTAGGAAGTATTTGAATTTCTGGTGTGTAATTAACTCCTTACAGTGTGAACAGCACTTTACAATTTATCAGTATTGTATGCTGGAGGTATATGATAGGACATCACCTAAAAAGAAGTGCAAATTTTCGTATTTAAGAATTAAAAATGGATGGCAGTCTAAACACATGCGCAGCATGGACAGGAGGGTATGTTCCTACTGAGGGTTCATCTGGAGCACAGCTCCAACTTTTTTAATAGCCCAACTCTGTATAAACATTAGCCTCCCAAGACATAAAAGAGTAAATAACATTTTTTTCTTCCTTGTGTTTAATTAGGATCCTGTTGATCCAGCAAACACTGTAATTGTGATTCGCTCATTAGTTCCTGGGGGTGTGGCTGAGCAAGATGGAAGACTTCTTCCCGGAGACCGGCTTATGTTTGTGAACGATATCAACTTGGAAAATGGCAGCCTGGAGGAAGCGGTACAAGCACTGAAAGGAGCCCCAGCAGGAACAGTTAAAATAGGAGTTGCCAAACCACTGCCTGTAAGGATGTGGGAATTCAGTGGGTACTTTTCATGTCATTTAAGCCGATACATGATGGTCCTGACTTCTGCATACACTTTGTGTGCTTTGGGGTACAGCTGGATGGCTCAAAACATCCAGAAACTTGTATTTAACAGATTCTTGTATCTCCTTGCATGTAGGATTGGCCTGTGTAGCATATGGCTGGTGTAGTGATTGCAGGACCTAGCACACCTGTCTTGCAGCTGAGAAAACAGCAAAGCGTCTTGCAACCAGCACAGTCTTTCAGGGCTGCGAGTTGCCAGGCATAATTTTGTACACTTCACAAGATTCTCACACAAGAATGTGTGAGATGGTGACATAAAGTAAAGTTTTTGTGGTTTGCCTGGAATTTGCCTATTCCTTTGCTGTGCAAGGTATTGTACATATGCAGTCTCTGTATTTAGACTGCAGGCTTTGTGTTTAAAGAGTGGTGAGTATTCCTCAGTTCATACATCTCAAACTGGTTATTTTAGTATAGCCATAAATAATTTCAGGCTAGATTTTATAAGCTAGTCTGTAGTAATTAGAAGAATGAGGTTGAAGGAGACCTGGGTTTACTTGAGATAGTGTCTCAGTAAGGATGCTAGTGGACTAGTGTGTCTGGTGTGTTAAATCAGTGGAGTGGCATCAGTTTATACATACAAAGAAGATACCTTTCACTGTATTTTTTTAAGCCCAAGTGCAGTCTTTGGGGTTCATTTTTTCTTTTCATGAAATTATAATCTTGTAATCCTTGTGGCTCCAGATACAGATTTTCATTCTTAGTGGATCTTTGTGGAGAGGGTGGAAGAGAATGGTTGGTATTTAAGTTACTAGAAACTTACCTTTTAATAGTAAGAGAGTACTTTTAAAACTTGCTTTATTAAAATTCATTTTTTATGGTGGAGACTGTGTTGCACATTAAAGTGTCTTGCAAATCAGTATTTTCATACTGGAGAAGATGTCCCTCTAAAAGAGAAAATGTGTGTGGGGTTTGTTTCTGTTCCCAGCATTTTGTAAACATTCAGCATTTGCACTTTAATATTTCACACCTTACACTTCGCAATTAATTAAACATTGTGAATAATCACTGGCTTTTTTGCAGTACTGAATGAATGCACCTAGCATCAAGTTATGTTGGAAAAAGCTACTGGTTGGTACTCAGAATTACTTTTTGTCCTCTTGAGGCTATTCCACCCAGCAGATACAATCTTAAAACACAGACAGAGGATGCAGTCTTCCTGCCTGCTGACAAGATCACACCGCAGCTAGCAAGGCTGTAAAGGCCTTTGCTGTTAGGCTCTTCCCATGGTGGAAGCTCTGATGGCAGTTTTATTATATGCCTAATAAGAGCAGAAATTGAAAATGAGTTTAAGCTCAGCTGTGGGCTCTGTGGTATAGCTGGATAGGCCTTTTTCATTACTTAGGGATGTAAAATGAGATACGAAGCTAAATCAATTCAGGTAAATTTGAAAAAAAAAAAAAAATTGTCTCTTTACCTACCCAGCACTGTGACTGTGATTGAAATGATCTCTGTGCTGCATTTGGAATTCATTTGCCTCTCTAAACCCCCACATGTAACACATTTGCACGCCCTGTTCCCTGGCCACTCATCCAACTCAGAGCTTCGTTCTTTCTGCAGCTTTCACCAGAGGAGGGCTATGTCTCTGCTAAGGAAGATTGCTTTTTCTACACTGCCCAGTCACTTGAGGAGGAGGGGCCAGCTGATGCAGCCCTCTTCCATGCTGAGCTGGCTCTGGTTAGTGGCCCAACTTACCAAAGATTTCTTAACTCTTTGCATTTTGCAATGAAAGGGGTTGCTTTGTCACTGTTCATGCTTATATTTTAGTGTTTACTGTCATCACATTACTCATCCACCATAGCTGGGATGGATCCCCACATAGTAGACACTGGCATCTGGAGATTTTGGCTGTTTGCATGAGCTCTGAATCTGGCCTATAATATGTTAGTTGCTGGAAAAAAAGGAAGTATTTTGCTGAGATCTTTTGAAAGTGCATGTCTACCCACTTGTCCTTGCATGCACTGAGCATCCCTTTGAAAATCTCACCTTATGTAGAGAAATGTTCATGTGCTTATTTTGTAAATAAATCTCTTCACCTGTATTTCATAATACATCACTTCTGTACCTTGAAAAGTTTTGGAACTCTTGTTATGCATGTAAGCCAGCCTTAAAAGGAATGCCGTCTGTCTTCAAAAGCTGCCAATGCTTCCTCTGAATAGTATTCTTTAGACTTCAGCATCAATCAGTGATTACGAGATTTGCAAGGTCAAAAGGTGTTCACTAGTACAAACAATGCAGCTTACCTGAGCGTTCAGTGCCTCACATAGCCCTGAAGTTACCAGTATGAACTCAGATAAAAAAGACGAAGGGAATAGGACCCAGAATTTTCAAGTGTGCCTTCTGATGGTTATTTGCACTGGTCTGGGCCTGATACTGAAGTTACTTGGCTCTCATTTTCTGGGGACATGGGTAGGGAAGCAGTTTCTACTAAACACCAGAAATTAATTAATTAGAAAAAAAACCCAAACAAAAACCTGAAATGGATTCTTCCAAGGCAAAAATCTCTGAATTACTGATTCCAGTATGTTTGCTGTTTTTTCACATTTGCAAATGACAAGCTGATATTAATACCTTGCTTTAAACAAGACTGCCTGTGTTTTCTTTAACAGTTTGTTACCTTGGTACAGCAGCTAGATAATAGGATTTGCCTTATTCTGTTCTTTGAGAAGTATGAAGAAGCCAGGTTATATATCTTAAACAGCCTTTAAAGATGTGTTGAAAAGATCAGATTAAAACTTAAGTATTTAAAAACTTGACTTCTATATGTGATTCATACCAAAAAAAAATTGAATTGTGGAAGAACAATGAAAATACACGTCAGATAATAATGTGGTTAAATTGTCAATTCTGTCAACTGTCTAATTAAATGTGCAAAATACAAAATAGAATGTGCAATCACCCAGTTGAAGGTGTGTTTTCAGAGTGCACTCATGAGATACTGTTTTGCCATAGGTAAATCTACACTCAGATTGTACAGGTCTGTCCCTTTTTTTCACAGTGTTTTTTTAGGGCATAGCTTCAGTAACACCAGTCTGCATTTTACAGAAGATGGGCTGAGAGTAAGTTACACCAAAGCAGCAGTTTAAATTAGCTGTTAAGTGTTTAGGGTTGAGACAGTAAAAAATAATCATTTGTACCCCGAAAAGGAATCAATATGTTGGATCACTGCAGATTGTTGCTATTGCTGTTGTTGATCTGACATAATGAATCCATGGTATGATTAACCACAGAGGTTGAAAAACAAGACTTAAATCCCATTTCTGCAGATAGGTGCTCTTGGCTGCTTCATACAAGGTTATGGTACGGTCATGGTTCTGAACTTGCGATCATTTTTGGTAGCATGCACTGCTTTCTTGAGCTCTACCAGCGGAGAAGAAATTGTAATCGAAGTACAGTATGTGAAGCACCAGAAATTAAGTCTTTTAGGACTTAATTTTATTCTAGAATTTGAAAGTATATGAATCTTGAAAAAGATTGTATTTCAGGAAATTATATTTACGGGGGGAAAAAAGAAAAAAAAAAGCAAAAAATACTGCCCTTGTCCATGTCTGGAACTCTTTTTAAAGTTTTGGTTCTCATGTGAGACAGGAGAATTATCCAGATTAATCTTGTTGTGAAATGTAAAGTATTTCGGAAATCATAAGAAATCACATCATAAATGTTTATTATAAGTGTATTGGAAAGCATTGCAGTTTCCAGAAGATTATTGTTTGTACCCTTTTAAAAACAACTGAACTATGAAGTTGGGTGGAGGGAACATTCCTGACACGTGGCACTAAGTGAAGCACATTATTTTTTCAGTGCTAATTCTTGTAAAAGAAAATTAAAAAGAAAAAGCCCTAAACAAAAAAATTGACACCAAGGTGTACAGCAGAATTCTCCAACACCTCATACTTCTATTAACAGGCATCAGCCCGCCTCAGCCCTGCAACTCATTCCAGTTGAGACTTTCATGTTACTTCAGATATCCTTTGCAATGTCTGAAGATACAGTAACATGAATTGTAACTGGAAGAACAAATTTTTTCCTACCGTGCCATGCAACTATAACCTCAATATAGAACATGGAGAGGGGGGAAAAAAAAAAAAAGGGAGGAAAGTGTCAGTCAGTATGTGGCAGCTGAGGTGCATGTGTTTAGGGCTTATGTGGTGTGAAGGTAACAGATAGCCTGGCTGATTGAATTGCTTTTGTTGTTAGGTGGACTCCGGTGAGGCAGATCTAGTGGATGAGTCCACCTTTGAATCGCAGTATTTGCTAGAGAGTGACGTCTTCCAGGCTTCAATGATAGGTCTGCCTGGCAGTGCCTGTAGCAGTGAACTGAACTACAGCTTCTCTCTTCCATTGTCAACTCCCAAGGTAAAAAAAAGAGGATGGTTTTATTGATGAAAAACTTTGATATAAGTGTGAAAAGGCTGTATTATTAGATATAAATGTTTTATGTTATCCTGATTCAAACTGCATTATTAAAGTGCGGTTTTGTTTAGGGTAGTGCTGGTGTCTTTCAGACATCTGTGTTGGAGAGAGGCAGCTAGAGGGTTGAAAGCTTGGATTTGTGTTTTGTATAGCCACATAAAGTATGGTGAGATGTTTGTAGTGTTTAAAGTTGTGCTGAGCAGTCAGCTACAAAAACTTAATTGTATTACTTCAGAGCATAGTAAAGAGTGGTAACACAAAATAATTGCGTTATTCTACAGTATTTTAGGTATGAAAAGCAAGATTAAGTTTTCATCGTAAACTTTGCTTTTATGCTTCAAGTTGGTATGTTTGCTAATTCATTTACTGTGTTCTTGAATGAAATGTTCATAATGATACTGTAATTATAAGTAAATCTGTATATATCAAACCTCTAATTACTAATAATTTCTGTTTAAAGTCAGTAAATGAAGATAAGTTCTTTAAGAGTATTACAAAGTTCAGTATCTTTTTTCTTGCTGGTCACATACCCATAATGACTTGATTGTTTGTATCAGAGTTGGTGTTCTGTTTCTCTCCGTGGTTTTTCATGCTCCTTTTTCTTGGCAGTCTATAGATTTATTTCACTAATCCAGAGTCTTCCAAGTAATTTCTCCTAGCAGTCATCTTTGAAAACAACATTGTAGGGATTTCTTCCAGGGTTTGCAATCTGTGGTCTTGAATAGAGTAGCTGCTCTTTTTCCTCCACACCTGAGCTGCAGTAACTCCCTTTATCCCTTCTGGAATATGTTCAGCCCTTACAAGGCACTGGTTGGAATGCTAAATTCATCTTCTAATGGTTTCTCCTAATCCACAGAAGAGCACATCTCTGCTGTGCCAGTGGGACAGATTGCGTTGTTTAACTCTGTAATTGTTACTTAAACGGATTATGTATTTTGCATGCTGAGAAGCATTTTATGAGATAGAGGCTGGATTTATATTATATGTCACGTTAAGGCTCTAGAAAGTCTTAAGTTATTTTCAGCATTGACTTAAAGATGGCTTCGGTTTACATGTTTTTTTAAAGATTATGGTCCTAACTTTTCAACGTTACTCTCTGTGCGCGAGTATGAAGTGAGTATTAAGTTCTCATTAAGTAACATTTTATACTCTGCAGTTACAAGTGACTTCACAAAGTAAACATAACGAGAAAATCTATTCTGAAGGAAGACTTTTGAAGCAAGTGAAATGCAATAAAAATTAAAAAATTGCTATTAGATGCTAGGAGGAATGCAGAGGTATTTCGGCTATTTGTGACTGCAAGGCAGGTGACAGGTTCTGAATGTCTTTGGTGTTGCTTTTAAAATGCGTGGTGAAATCAACTACTTAAAGTAATGCAAATGCTCTAATGAGGCCACATGTTACTGTAGTTACAAATTCCTATAATGGTGTTTGTCTTCAAAAACTACGTCATTGGCTTTTCTTTAAGTAAAACAAAAATAAAAATGGGCATATGCTGCAACTCTAATATGTATATATGGCATATGGAATAAATACTGAGTATGATCTGGGTCTTATTTTCACTGTTTTGGAAATGGATATGAAACAGACTTAAAAGTAGATGTCCTAGCTTTCTTTGGAACCTCATGAAATAATTTAAATAGATTAACAGCCCTTCTGTTCTCCAAAAAGTAGGAAATTATTTCATTGATTACATCATCCAGATTAGTTGTATTTAGGCTTTGCTCACTTATCTTCTCAGATGTTACTTAAACAAGTTATTTGGAGGTGAACCTTTTTTGATGATTGCCTGGGGACAGAATAAGTATGTATGCACTTCATGAAAGATGAGAAAAACTAATTCTAAGGCCTTCGATAGAAAATGTTGGAAAATATCCCAAAATCCTGGGAAACATGTTTTCCCCACTTTTTGGAAAAGGAATAGAAGAATTAGTAGGACCGGTGGATAGCAGCTAAGACAAATAGAGGTAGATGTTCTTGTGAAGAGGTAGATGTTCTTGTGACTACATTTACTAGATGTCAGAGAAAAATCCCTAATACTGATACAGAGCCTCTAAATCCAACCTCTAAGTCCTTGATATATCTGGTATCTAATGGCCTACATGTTTTTAAAATTAGTTATTTTGACAGGTGAGCTAGAGAATATTTGAAGATTTTTTTCAGAAGGTTTTGATTATTGAAATCCCTTAAAATATTTGAAATGCAGGCCCTTCAAATCTTGAAAGCCTGAACAAATTTTGTGGAGAGAACTTGATCCTAGTACTGCAGCCATAATCAATACACTTGTGATAAGTACTAACTATTAAGCTTCTGTAACTGCATCATTGTATTTCATTGTTGTCACAATTCAAAACCTCCATGTTAGTTTTTTTGCTGAGACTTGACTTTTTACTTTTCCCTCTTTGTGTGGAAGGAATATCTAGTATGTTTCTATGCAGTTAAATGGATGATCAGATTGCATGCTTATTGTCTGAGCTGCTTGAAATTGCTCTTTGCTTGCTAAGTGTTTTGAAAGTAAAGACCTTGATCTTTTGAAGTTCTTCTACCTGAGAAAGACAATTGGATGCTTTAATAACTTGCTGGAGTTAAGTCTAGTTTGAGAATGTGTGAGTGGGCATTACTTTGCTGAAGTTAGTGGAGATTTATTGAGGAGTACCAAATTACGATTTGGCCTTCAGCAGTAACTTTGTTTTCATTGATTTCTGGTATTTTAAAACAGAAGAAATTGGCTGAGGTATCCAGTAAATTTTATAGTAAAATGCCTATAGGGACCTACTGAAGACATGATGTTGCAATGAATATGGTTAAATTCAGTGAGATTAGTTTCTATTTAAGGTTTTAGCATGAAATGTACTTTTAAATTATACTACAAAAGAATGTTGATTGTTCATTGTCTCCTGTGTTTAACAGTCTGTTGGAGAGGAATGTTCAAATGCTGCAGCTGATTTCCGTGTATCTGATAAGAACCTGTACAACATGGATCTGAATCAGAGAGTGAGAGAGCAAAAGTCTGTAGTGGGCAGTAGCCTGGAAACCACAACTGGTTTTACCAAAAAGGATCTTCCCTCTTTGGATGTTTTGGATATCAACCAAAATGAAAGTGAAAACACAGCAACATGGACTGGATCTCAGACAACAGTAGAAATTGCACTAAATACAAACCTTGCTACTACCATGCAGCTTGATCCCACTGAAAAAGTAAAGATTTTTTTTTTTTTTAAATAATGATTAAAAAACCCCTACAGAAATGTCATATTAAACCATGGAATCTCCTACAGAAATTGACACTGGCCAGCAGCCATGTATGGTTGGTTGATTGTCCATCAGATGTGGTAGCTCACATCAAAACTTAGGGATTTAGACCTATCCAAAACAGGAGATAAGTTATGGCAGCAAGATAGTAATCTCCCAGAGGCTGGCGATACAAGGGTATACAGAAGTCTGCTCATACCTCACAGCAGTAGATACTGCTGGACCACAGTGTACCCGCTGGGCAGGCCAGGGTGCTTTTCTTATCCCCTGTTAGCCCCTGCAGAGGCTTGGGCGCAAGGAGGAGTTGCACAGCTAGCGACCAGGCACGGGAAGCCAAGGGGAAGTAGTGGCAAGGACTTGCATCCTAGTGTTTGCACAAGCCTTCACAGTTCACCTCACAAACGGGCCTGTGATGCCACAGTGTGCAAGTATAATATTCCTTTATATCACAGTCACCGTGACATGTGTTTCTTTTTCCTTCAATTCAGTGATTTATTAAGAAATTCTTAAAAGAGCTGCACTTTCTTACAAGATTTGTTACTTTTGCACTGGCAGATTGTCAGACATCTGTGGTAAACGAGTCCGAGAGCCCTTGAATTCATCACACTGATTTTAAGAGTATAACTGATGTCCTTAAATTAAAAGCATACTTCATGGTAGATTTGCTGCATTACCTGAATGAAAACAGAAACCTCATGTATGTTGGTTTATTTTTTGATCAACTGACTTTTCCTACATGAGTATGAGGAATCTGTATTAATTATGCGCCTAGCTTTTGTGTAAGGTATGATGACTTGAAGTCAGTATGTCAAGTTGTATTTTTATCTTGGTATTCTGAACTGACGTTATTCTCCCTTGTGTTAGGACCAAATGCTTTTAATGGAAAAGAGATGCCCAGTATCTTTGGAGGGAAGTTCCACAACCCCAAATTCAGTCAAAAACATGTATGAGAAGACTATCACTATTGCAAAAGGCAATTCAAGTCTAGGTAAGGTAGCTAACATTTTTTGTAACCTATCATGGACACAGCTTTCTGTTTTTCTCATGTTTCCTGTTTTATTAGTGAAAACCGAACATTTTCCTTTTAGTGGGAAAAGTGTACCAGGATATTCATTCTTTGCTGCTCTTGCGCTGTTGGGTTATGATGGCTGTTGGATCCATTTGCTGTCACCGTGATCACAAAATTAAGGTGTCTGGTCTTAGTGCAATTTTTTTTTCCCCCCCTGTAAAGGAGTTTAGTCATTCTGAAATGTTAACAGATCTATTTCAATACATTGTTTTTTTGATGTCTATACATTTGTATAACATAGTGGAAAAATGAGGTAAGGCAAGGAATGCTGTAGGAGACAATTTTGGTCAAAGAGTTGCAGACGACTTTCAAATAGTCTTGCTTTCTGAGGCTGGTCAAAAGAATGTAAACAAGCTGTTCACTTCCTTGGTACGTATTTGCTACGTATTTATACCTGTATATTAAGTGCCTCAGTACTGAAAATCAGCTCATTGATATATTTAATAGGTAGTGGTTTTAGCTCAATGATACTGTCATTTTGTAGAGAATTTCAAATAGCTGCAACTTCCTGAGCATGCTGACCAGAGGTACATTTTGGAGTGAACAGGCACAATGGATGTAAATGTGCGGCCCTGGGCAGCGTGAGGGGGAGCATGGGGATAGCATCCTCCCAGGCCAGTTCCCAGAGCCAGCATGGGGAGGCTTTGTGGTGGGAGGCAGGGGGTTCTCCCCTCCTGTTGGTGGCTGGTGTGTTTGTTTGCTTTAGTTCAGGTTCCTGGTGCCATTTCTTCTGGCCAGCTGCACATCCTTGAAGACTCTAGTGTTCGTAGGGCAGGAGTTTGTGTGGGTGCTGGCTGTTCGCAGTGACTCTGCGAATGCTTTAATTTGGGTTGTCCACAGAAGGCACCCTGAAAGCAGCCTCTGGGTTCCTTGCTCGTAAACAGACACCGCTCAGGACTCCCTCTGCTGTGCAAAGGTGTGTGGGGTGCTGTGATGCTGTAATTCAGTGGGCGCTTCCACCTGGAATAAGCAGCCCTCTGATGGCTGGATGCTCAGTCTGCCCCATATCACCTTCTCCTTCGTGATACAGGCAGCCTCCAAACTGGATCGGGAACTGATCTGGTTTAAAATCATCCTCCCCAAAATATAAAGCTGTAGGCAAGGCTGATGTGGGTATGAGTTTTGACTTTCATCGGTATGAGGTGCTTGGGTAACTACTGTTTTTACTGACCTCATTGCCAGGGTGTATAAAGTGCAGGTTATAGGGCAGTTCCAGGCATTTGGATATTTTCTAAAAAGTTTTGTTTGCAGTAACCCGAAGTGGAGCGTTGTTTTTCATTTATGTCTATGAGTATTTTAAGTGCAGTGAACATATAAAACAAATTTCACGTCAAGCATAATACAGCATAAAAATACAAACTTGGGGCAGACATTACATGCATGAAAAGTAAGACTGGCCTGTCATGTATGCGTAGTATGGATGTGAATAATGCTTTCCCCTGGCTTTTGCCTGTAGTCTTTTTCTTCCAGTCTGTGTGTGCTCTGGCCTGGGAAGCTGCCTGGGCACAGCGACCAATTTACACACATGGCTGCACTGCTTTTAACTTTCATTTTTACAAAAGGAGCTAAATCACGAGCTGTGAATGATGTTGAAAGCTGCAGCTGCATCAATTATTTCAGTTGAGAACTGGCACTTCTTTTTTCCTTTTAAATGGTGTCACCCATAGCTTGGAACAGCTCTTCAAATCCAGCCACAGCTGGAGCTCTAACCTTTTGATTGTGGTATTTAAAAGGTAAGAGGACGGCACACCCACATGCAATAAGAGCTGAAATGCCATTGTCCTGTGGGATTCAGCTGGCAACTTGACAGTGGCATTTGCATTTTTAACCTGAAACTGTAGCTGTCCAAAGTGTGACATCAGCCTTGCAGATCTGTTGTAATGAGGATGTCAGCACAGAAACAGGGGGTGATTTTTTTGAAGTGCTATTACACTAGCCTCAGTAATACTGTTGTTTGTTACTGGCTTAACCAAGCAGCGAAGTTAGGTTCAGAATTTCAAACCACTTTTCAGCTGTTTCCTTGGCAGTTTGCTTTTCTGTGCACACTGCTTGTATTCTGGTGGAGACTACTCTGTTGCAGACTTGTGTTTACATTCAGATCTGACTGAGTAACCTCTGTGAGCAGATCTGTCAAGAGACGGTTCTGGGAAGGAGTATGTGAGTGTAAACAAATGCTGGGGCATCCTCCCCAAGACAGCACCTGTAAATGCCACCTGTGATGTGCTCAACTTTATAACGTTACTAATCTGAGGGGTAGGTGACAGGCAGTTTACCTCCACTTTTTCCAATAGCAAGGCAATAGATCAGTGGCGTTGTGTATCTGTATATCACAAGTCTGATATACCCATGTTTAAATTACACCTGACTACAGCTAACATCATTACCTGGTGAATCATAAATATAAATCTCTAGTCAATGGTGACACCGTATTCTTTCATCAGTTTAATATAAAGTGCCATCATAAAGACAGGTTTTGCAGTTTTTCTAAAAGCTAAAGCTTGACTTCTGCATGCCGAAGTAGAGAGGGACATGTATTCCTGTGTCCAAGATGCTTGCTGGGCAATTCCTTGCTAGTCAGGACCACCTTCTCATACTTCAGACAGCTATGTTGATCTCATCTACAAGTGAGTGTGAGGAGCCAACACTACTGAGAGATTTTAGTTTACTGGAAGGAGTCTTAAGAAGCACAAATGAATATCTGGATTAGTGTTGTTCTTTAAATGGTTACAGTATTTTTTATTTCTTTTTGCCTCTGAGACAGATATAGGCAGGCATTTGTATGATTGGTTAACTCTTGAGTAGCCTGGGTCTTGTAGCTGCCTTCTAAACTCCTCAGCCAGTCTGTCTCCCAAGGTCTAAGGTCACAGAGTGAAGTGTTAAGTCTCTCTCTGCTGTGGCCATGTTTGTATATTAATGGTTAGAATTTTTTTGTAGTCAGTATCCTTGGCGGTTTTGCTCTGGGTAGCTATCATCTTCGTTCCACTCGCAGTCTGGACAATAAGGTAAAGGCTTGCAGACACACAACTGCACTCCCAGTGCTTGCTAGCCTGTTTACGTGCAAAACCAGGAGGACACATAGTGGGGTGATCACTGCCTCTTTCTCCAATAGATATGCCTCTATAAGGTGCTCTTACTTCAGTGGCTTCATTTTGTTAGTAAAGGAAAACTTCCATGTTAGTGCACAAAAAAGAAAAAAATTAGTTTGGCGGTGTTAAGATAGTGTTCTGGCCAGGGTGCTGGCCCTTCAGCTACCTTTCCATTGCCTGAGCGAAGAACAGTTTTTCCTGAAACTATCAGCAGGGTTGATTTCGTGAGCACCAACTGCCCTGAAAATAACAGTGACAACATGTGAAGCACCACAAGTAGGTCCCTATGGGGAGGAGAGGGAAGAGCATCTCTGTCTCATTTCCCATTAGTGGAAAGAAAGTGAAGTTAAACGGTGTGTAATAACATTGAGAAGTAGTGTCCTGCTCTGCCATAGGTTGGATTGTGGTATAACTCAAGTAGTGCACTGTATCCATCAGTAGTGCATGGGCTCTCACAGGAGTCAGGATGCTCTTCTGGGCCTAAGCGATGGCCCACCTAGGGAGGCAGGAAGGCAGCCACTATTTCCATGGGATCTGATTCAGGCTTTCTGTTGAACATAAGTATGTGGTTGTATTTGCCCTATGCTCCTAATTAACTGTTTAATCATTTCACCTCCTTTCCGAAGACAACCATCATAAACTAAATTGAAATGTGATGTATAAACTCAGTGAACCATCCAGAAGAGTGGTAAATCTGTGTATTGGGTTTGTGTGGCAAGGTTTTGGTAGCAGGGGGACGCTGCCCCACGTTACATTTTTTTCCCTTAGCACTTAAGAGCTGAGGCTCAATGATGTTACTAACTGTTTCATGTGTTTTTCACTATAGGGATGACAGTAAGTTCTAATAAAGATGGCTCAGGAATGATAGTCCGCAGCATCATCCATGGAGGCTCAATAAGTCGTGATGGACGGATTGGTGTGGGGGACTGCATCCTGTCCATTAATGAAGAGTCAACCACTAATTTAACCAATGCACAAGCCCGGGCTATGCTAAGGAGGCATTCGCTCATTGGACCAGATATAAAGTAGGTAAAGTGAGATGACGAATTTTGGTAGGAAGAGACTAATAATCAAAATTTGGTTATTTTTGTGGGTATTCTAAATGAAAATGTTGTTTGTTTTTGCAGCATGAATTTACCTTTAAGTTACAGCTTCAGATGGATAATTCACCTTCAGGTTACAGCTTCATGGGTTTGAAAGACAAAATCACTTGTGTGAGAAGCTTTGGATGTTCTTAGAAAAGTTATTACTGTCATTAGTAATCATCTTCATTACTGCCCTGTGTGGTTTTATTGAAGGAATGAGACTGAAGTCAGAGTTTTGCATTCATAGTATGACTCTTCTAAAGAAAGTAAGGATTTCTTCAAGGTGTTTGTGTTTCTCAGAGGTGGACTGTCCTGGCCATTGCACAAGTGATTTCATTTGGTAGAAATCTTTGTAATGGATTTTGGTTTTGACTGCCAGACAGAAAGCATGATACATGATATTAATGTAGAAAAGTAATACTTAAAACATTTTCAGTACATTTGTGGCAAACAGCAGAAACTGTTTTGTTAAGTCACTTCCAAGTTTTTATTAGCACATATGAAGGAGCTGTTACTCTAATGCATAAAAATCTGCTCTTGGGAGTACTACTTGAAACTTGCGGTAATTAATACCAGTTTTGAAAAATCCACTTGCTTGATGAGAAAGTTTCTTCTTCTCAAGTTCATTCAATTTACAGAATTTTAACTTTCCTTTAAAGTATGATTCTTTCTAGCTGTTGTGGTTGTGGAGTTAACTTTGCCCACAGGCACCATCTAGAAATGAGGTTGTTTCTAAGCTTGTGGAAGAGCTGTGTGCTCTAGACATATCAGTGCTGGGTTTACAGCTCCAGAAATCTAGTAGCTATATTTCTCAAACCCAGGGTAACATGGATTGGGTCAGATCTGCAAATGGAATTAATGGAACCGTTGGTAGTAGAAGCATCTACTTACTTAAGAGGGTGGCCTTGAAAGAAATCAGTTCAGTCCCCGTGCCATTGCAGGTAACTGTGGTTTCTGTCAGTTCAAAATGAACTGCGGAGTATTCCGTTCTTTCCCAGAATTATTCTAGCTTTGAAGAGACCTGGTGTTCTGGGA
The DNA here is from genome assembly GCA_023375905.1 of Nycticorax nycticorax. Lineage (NCBI taxonomy): Eukaryota > Metazoa > Chordata > Aves > Pelecaniformes > Ardeidae > Nycticorax > Nycticorax nycticorax. The sequence goes on along the minus strand of JAKFQP010000061.1, from coordinate 3,626,820 downwards.
ACAGGTAGGCAAAATATCTTCACTTCAGTGGTAGGTTTAATTTTCTGCCCCATAACTGTCATGTTTAGGATTATGATTTAATGTAAACTTGTTTAAATAATGGGATATGCTCATATAATGAATTACATTATTGTCAATGCTGTCATGAACATGAGTGAGTCAGTGTTGATAAAATGTGACACTGATTATTATTGTAGGCTTTCAGACTGCATTATAATTCCAACTGCCATGACTGAAATCAATTGGTATGTGTGCATGCATGTCTGTGTATGTCTGCTTAGATACACAAATGCTACAGCACCATTCTTCTGTGAGGAATCTCTTATTAGTGCTGTAGTTAAGTGATCAAACACAGATGTGTTCATTATTTGTGCTTATCCTTTTATAGCTGCTGCGTTTTATACTGTGACTCTTAAGTTCTGTTTTGTAGTCTTAGTCTTTTGCAGATAAAACAGAAATACCAAAATCTTGCCTTAGGTGTGGATGTTCAGATTTCTCCAGAAAAGAGTGCACCCCCTTCCTGAAAGATCTCACAAAAAAGGGGCAGTTGCTATTCATATTCTTACTTAAGATTTTTGTCTTTCATTTTATATTTATGTTCTTCGCTGCATTCCCATTATAAGGTTTTAAAGTGAAGCCGTCCTCTGCACTTCAAAGAACTGGAAGACCAAATCCTTTGGTAGCGTCTAAAGGAGTCTTGCAAGAATAAGGACAATTTTTTTGGGCCTACATAGTTTTGATACAAAACTATTCAGCATAATTAAACTTCTCTGTAATTTGTACTTTCAGGAGCAGTACAGGATCCCAGAAAAATATTATGATACAAACATGTGGCTAATGTCCCAAATCAGAAATTTGGAGATACGGAGTATTATCTCATGATAGTTCTTCCCGTTTGCTGAGAGATACGCAGCTATATAGATGTCCTTTCAGAGTTAATGTGGTGCACCACCACGCAGGGCTTGCGATTTAAGGGCCAGCATTTCAAATAATCAAGTTGCATCTCTTTGGTGTCTTCCTCAGGAAACAAGGGTGCACGAGCACTCAGGTGTGGCCATCTTGCTATCATTCCTCTTTATCCATACAGGGCTGCAAAGTTGGCCCCTTAACTTTTAGACTGAGCTTTTTTGGGGTAGTGGGGTGCCCCAAAAAAGTGATTAAGCAGAAGTATTTTAATTTCAAAGCTGTGTTTCAGTGGCAAACATTATTTGCTGAGAAAACATAAAGCTGCTTCTACTTGCCACATAAAGGCTTTGTTTTATTTTATTAAAGGAAATTTGATTTTGAATAGTTCAAGAACCAGCAATCTGAGTTTCAGACTTGGGTATTTAATTTTTTTCCCCTTTGTGTGTGGAAAAGCAGATGTGTGGCCTTACCAGAATGCATTCTGTTTCACTTCTCACTCCACCTTGCCAGGAGCTCTTATATTTCTGTAATAATAGCCAGGGTTTTGTGCTCAGCAGCAGCTGCTTGTAACATCTGTCAGATAATTACAGAGCTGAATCAGAATTCACCTGCCTAAAGTGTGGGGATGAATTCCTGATCAAGAAATAAAAGATAGATTGCAATTCCATTTTCCATGCTTGTTAATAATCACTGCTATAGACAATAATAAAGAGCAGATGCTTTCTGGGGGAGGTGTACATGAAGTGGAGGTGGAATGGGAAAAAAAACGAAAAGGAAAAGGAGAAAGGAAAGAAAAAAAGCAGCTCCACACTTTTAACTACAAAAGTATGCCTCTGGCATTCAGCATGAGACATTGACATTTGTTAACACCATTGTAAAAAGATGCTGCATCGTATGCTTCACATTCTAGATCTTCTCCAGCACCTGCTGATGATCAGGCCCTCTTTTATGTGTGAGTATTGGCGATTCAGAAACTCATTATGGCTCTATGTTGCAACTTGTCTGCAAAATCATTCCATGCTTTTATGACATCCATAGTAATGTCAGGGATATATCCAGATATAGGTACATATTCTGTGTGTGTGTGTGTGAGTGTGTGCATGCACATGTGGCTGCACATGTGGATGTGTATATATATAATTTTTTTTAAAAAAAGGTATGAGTGCGTGCGTATATATAAGTGTGTGTGTATATATATGGCTTTAAACTTTAAGATTGGAGCATACTTCCTAAAACTGGAATGAGAACCACCTGTATTCTAAATAATTATTGCTAATATTTTTAAATTTCATCTATGACAGCCACCCGAGACGTTCTCAGAACACGTGTGCATGTGTATCTGTGTGTGTGTGTACACGGTTCACTGCTAGAATTGGCATGAGTATGATGTACTGATATCTGGATTAATCTCAGTGTCATATTTTCTGTGGCACTTACATTTTACTTCCTTCATGTATAAAAAGGTTGAAATTAGACCTTAAGTGTTAATGACAGTAATTTGTCCTGAACATTTTCCATACTTTGTTATCTGGTTTGTTGGTGTTTCAAGGTTTTGTGTGGCTATTCAGTCAAGCATGTGATAAATGTTCCTCTGTTCTGCATGCGGTGTTGTGTTTACAAGATATTTTTGTACGTACACCCTTCGGTGTTTCCATTGTCACTGCTTTCATTGCTAGTGCATATCTCTGGGGGGAGGAGGGTGGCTGTAGTTCTCAAGAAAGGAACCCAGAACACTTTCTCCTTCAAGCCGTACAGCTACGAAAGAGAGGAAACGAGTAAACCCTGCATATACTTTCCCTTGAAATTATTGAACTTTATCTTCTCTTGCAGATAAGAAATGCAACATAATGGTAGAGCAGTCATTTACTTGTTTACTGTTTTCTGTGTCTTCATCTCTACTTCCTTGCACTTGTTTCCCTTACTCTCTTCCCTGTGGCCATATTAAGGCAATTACCAGTCCCTTTTGCAGATGAACCATTGAGGTGCCTGGGTGGATTTTTATTTCCACTTCACAGCACAAGGGTCAGCAGAGTTGACCAGAGGAGCCCAACACCCTTCTTGTTCTGGGCCACTCATCACCCCGGGCACATGCTGAGCTGTTTAGGATGATGCTGGATGTCTTCAGACCACTGTGACCTCCAAGAAGTGAGCTACCGTAGTGATCCAGCAAGTGATGGGTTTGATAACTGTGGGGTATCTGCTCGTGAAGTGCTAAACAGGAAAAAAATTGCTGGCAGATATAAATCCAGGGTCCTTAGTGCAATCTAACCTTGCTGTGTGTCACAGAAGGCAGGAGCAGGACAGCCGGACACTTAGTAAAGATGACTTTCTGGTATACCTATATCCTAAAACTCTTAATTTTCAATAGAGCTAGGGTTTTTTGTGTAACTTTTCAATAGTAACATGCAAAGGGGAGAGGGGAGAAGGATGGTCATGTCAGTAACACAGCTTAGCTAATAAGAGCAGCTGGGGAAATCTTGGGCTTTAACTGGATTTTGGAAATCATGACCAAGAAACAAAGGTGAACTCCTACACAGAATGTACCTTTTCATGCATTTCTTCTATGTAATTTAGCTTTCTTTTCTATGCTATTTTTTGCAAAATGCAAGTAAGTGTTCTAGTTTATATTTATGAAGTAGCTGAAGCATTATTGAAGTTTAGTTGTAGATACGAATGAACAGTTAAAAACATACTGAATGTTCCTTTGAATGCTTAAAATTAGGCAATTAGAACTGTAGTTACGCACTAGAACAGAAATAATGTGGTCTTCCAAAGAGCTAAAAAGTAACAGCTCCCATTGACACTGTCTAAATTTGACTCTCATCTGTGGAAATCAATTAGGTAATTCAGTTGCGCAGTTTCAGATGCATTTTTAAAAATGGTGGAGTGGACCTCTTTTCTTCCAAGTTCCTGTGCTGTACACAGAAAGGGATGGAAGCGTACCTACCTAAGAGAGCTTTTGAGAGATGTTGGTGAGCAGCATATAAGGCTGTTTGAGAGCATCCGTTGAGGCATACCTTTTGAATGGCCCAGCCCAATCTCAGTTATGCATTCATATAATGGAAAAGGACGAGGTACCCCAGAAGTTAGAGTGCACATGGTTTGCCTCCCCCTTAGCTGATCTCTGATGTTGCACAGAAGTATGAGGTAAGGACTACTGCTACCCTTGGACCTTGAGACCCTGTGCAATTGTTTGCCATGCGCTCCATGCACAAAAGGACTGGACAAGAGTTGAAAGATGTTGGGCCCTCTGCTGTCAGTGATCGCACTCTGCTGTCTACCTCCAGGCTGAATCTGGGCTTATCTCTTTCCTTTTTAGGACCCTGCCATTCTCCTTCCCATACATTGAACAATAGTTTCCAGCTGCAGTCTAGCATAAAGGAGATTGTCCAAGCCTTCTAGCCAGCAGAAATGTTGCTTGTAATTCTGGTTTCTTTGCTGCAGCTGTCTTTCAAGGGAAAATACATTATTTCCTACTTACTTTTATAGCCTGAAAATCGATGAATTTGATTGGGGTGGAATGGATTAACGTAACTGCATAAATGATACATTTTCTTTCACTGAAATGCAGCTCACACATCTGAAAGCTTTTGTAGCGGCAAGGTGTTCTTTGTGGGCTTGCTGGGTGGTGCTTCTGCAGCAGCATTTGCCCTGTGAGCGTTTTGTGACCATAACACTAGCACTTTGCTATAGTTCAATGCATTTTGAGTTGGAGATGTCTGAGAAGTAGTAGTGATTATTTTCAAAAACTTTTCTCTCTTGCTTCTCTGTTTCAGTGCTGGGGCTTTGCAGAATAACTGCTGCATGTCTTGCGTGTTTCCCAGTGTAGGAATGCCCTCGGGAAAGACACATAAGAGTCAGTGATGTTCTGCTGAATGTTTGTTCCCTAGTGTATGATAACTCCTCAGCACTTCAGAATGAAAACACTTTATGTAAAGCACACGACACCTGTGTGTTTGAAAAAAGGCCAAAGCAGAAGAGGGAGGAGATTTAAGGAGGAGAAAAGAAGCTGGTGTTAATATGGGTAACTTGGAAATTTCTGTTAAAAGAACAGGAAAGTTTCTCCTGTTCAGCACCCTAGGCACATCCTTAATGACCATCTTCTGCACTTTTCTAGATATGGTGGACGTGAGAGGAGGTAGGGAACATGCTTGGGCATGGATGAAGAAGACAAATAAAGATGCTCCTTATGATAATTTGGGTAGAGTGTTTTAGACAGACAGCACTGGTCATATAAAAGTTTTATTTGCCCTGCCCTCTGTGGCTTGCTCTATTCAGCAGAACACCAGTGACAGGGGGAATCAGTGCAGTCAGGGAGTGACATACAGAAGAGGACTCCTGTCAGGGAATGACCGACAGGAGGGGGCTCCAAGTAAGTGGGAGACTGGGAGCTGAAGGTGTCTCTTCTCAGCAGCTTACACATCCACGTGAAGTAGTCAAGATTTTTATTGGGGTTTTTCCCCTGTCTGTTCTGCTGGGAAGTATGTTCATATTTCTTTTAACCATGTGATGGATGGGAGGACAGCCATTTTTTTGTGTTCTTTTTCCATCAGCCTTACTTCTTGGCAGACTTAGATCTGATAGCTGAGCTGCTTATCAAACGACTAAAGGTTTCTAAGAAGACAAAGCATTGTTAAAGGAGGGCCATCTAAGTAGCCCTGTTTAGATCATGGTGTCCTTTTGCCTGTAGAGGGAATTTTTCAAAGTAATATTCTTCATGCCTTAATCTTTTTTCCTTCTGTTTCCCCCTCCCCATTCTATTGGGCCATTTCTGTTTCTGGCATTCAAATGTGATCAGGTTACACTGGGGCTTCAGGAGTCTGCATGTCATTTGGCTGGTGAAACATGACTGACTGACTGTCCCAAGCTGGCTGGCAGTGAATGAAGGGGGGGAGGAAGTATTTGAGCAGGGGATTGCTCCCTGCGGCACAGGTGGTGTGCTATAACATGGTGCTTCACAGCTTACAGATGCTTCAGTGTTTGCCATTGCACAAGGAATCTCTGTTTTGACTGAAGCTGGCTTGTCTCTGTTACACTCTTGTCGCTGTGCAAGCACCATTTACTTAAAATGGAGTGGCCAGCCCTCGGAAAATTATGTGCTGTTTAACAGCCTAATTTGACCATCAGTGCATATTTACTGCAAAGTTAAAAAGGATTCATGTAACTCCATCTTCCCAGCATACCAGCATTGTGGCTTTGAAGTCAATGACTATATGAAGTAGTCTTGAGTGGCTTTCTATCCATTCCTCACATTCACCAAAGGTAGGACCAGCAGTCCTCATGCTACTTTAATCATGTCCCATTTTATTGCAGTATTACGTATGTGCCAGGAGAAAATTTAGACGAGTACAGGGCCAGTTTGGGACAACAGACAGAGGGAGCTGTGCCACTTGAACTTTTTCCTTCACATACTATCAGGTGAGTCAAAAGACATACTGTTTTCATCCATGGGGCTCTCAGCTGTAACTCCTTCCATACACTTTGCACGGTTCAGGAAGATAGGTTTTATTTTAGAGGAGCTGAAAGATTGACAACTTTTTTCAGACCAGTAGCCATTACAATAAAAAGCTGTTCAGAATACAATTTTGCTTTGGCTAGCAAATTTTTCTGACATTTTTATAAGGCTGTTTTATAGGTGTTTGATCTACCAAAAAAAGAGATTGAATACTGCCTCATGATAAACTTCTCTTAAATACCATGCAGTTTGATTTATATATTGCCACAAATACTCAGTGCTTCCAATACGAGAATTGGGCATTGATGGTCTTCCCAGAATATATACTGGAAAGAAGGTATTTTGATGTCCTTTTCCTTGAGTTTCAAAAACTCATTACAGTTATAGGCCAGAGTATTAAAAGCGATTCATAATTTTTTTCTTGAAATTAATCTCCAAAAGGAGTAGCTGTTTTTGAATGCTGCTATTGTGATTTCTTCCATTTTGGAAACAATAAGTAATTACATTCAGCTTTGATTTGATTCTAGTTCCAAAATGCAGAGTCTTTTATTCTGGCATTGACACTTGATAGCAACTTAATTGCGGAGACAAGCAGACAGGGAATCCCTAAACATGAAATGTATTCTAACAGACATCTTAAAAAGACATTCCTTACATGAATTCTGTGTACAACTTCTAATGCTGACAGGGTGATCCAATATATGAATTTTGCAGTGAAATCTAGAGATTATATGGGTTCTTTAAAAATGAATTGCATGTTTTTGTTCATCAGCAGGGAACTCCCAGAGCTTCCAGAACGTGAAGAGGGGGAGGGAGAAGAAAGTGAACTTCAAAATGCAGCTTTCAGTAACTGGAACCAGCCCAGAAAGTAAGTGCAGATCTACTTGCACAGTATAAAATCTCATCTGAAATTCAAAGATTTTGAAAGCTGTAATATATTTTAAGAGGAATAGGAAAACAACAGAAGTGCTGCACTTATGTATACTGTGCATTGCAGAAATAATTCACTGTTGATTTTCACTGCCATTGGGCTAAATCCCTGAAATCTAGCAGTTTCTTGATCAATTTAGTATTTTATCTTTATAGGCTGATTCTTTGGGAGCCAGTAAGAAGAGATGAAGAGAAGGATTCAAAGTTTTGATTAGAATCCAAAATAAAGTGAACAATAGTAGACACAATTACAGACTTTCTGAAAAATTCAGTAGATAACTCCCACTGAAAGACAAAACTTCTGAAGGAGGAGTTATTTCTGAATGTTTTTAAACCATTGTACAAATCCAGGTGTCTTCAGTGTGCAGCATTGTCATAATCACAACAGATTTTCATTTATTTTGGTCCTTGTTTTCTCACAACAGGGTTGAACTCTGGAGAGAGCCTAGCAAGTCACTGGGGATCAGCATTGTTGGAGGACGAGGGATGGGGAGCCGCCTGAGTAATGGAGAAATGATGAGAGGGATCTTTATCAAGCACATCCTGGAAGACAGCCCAGCCGGGAAAAATGGAACACTGAAAACCGGAGATCGGATCGTGGAGGTACCAGCCAAGTGCCTTTTGCTTGCAATATCCCCAGCATCTCAGGAGCTGCTGAGATGGATGTGTGGTCCTGGGCCAACAGCTGTGTAATTGCTTCAGCTGGCACCACTTGAGCCATACAGAGTGTAGTACCATCTGCTGATGTTTGTGTGCAGACAGCTTTAAGTTGAATATACAACCTAAAGCGTAGATGGCTGACTCTGTGAGCAGGGGTCTACAAAGCCAGCAGTTCTACCTGCATGTTTTAAAACCAGCATGTGTAGGAAAAACCTTAAGTTTGGTGAAGCTGAAAGGTTTTACCTTTGCCTATTGGATAGCAACAGAAATGGCCGGTGAAAAGCAAATCATGCAAATAGATGCCAAGCTTACTTCTTTTAAATCTTACTCAGATCACTTCATTCTTGTGCATCTTGTGCAGGAATTAAGGGAGACACAATTTTTTTTCTGCTGACAGGAAGAAAACTGGATTTGATACAGAGGAAATTAAGAGCATTGTGCCCACGCCTGAGAATAGGGTAGCCAGTGGTGTTGCAGGGAGGAATTTGTCTAGATTTCTCTTCTGCTTAGCTAATCCTGTGCTCATGCAGCCACTTCTGCTTTCTCACTTAAAGATACTGAAGCATGAACATATGAAAAGGATTGTGTCTTTCTTGTGATGATTATCAAGAAGTCAGACATTACTGTCTCCAGTGTTGGGCCATCAGGAGCTGCGCTCCTCTTCACCCTGCTTCACCCTGTCCTCCGCTGACTGTCCATCAGTAGGAACATAACAAGCAGGGTGATGGAGATGGTGATGCTTCCCCTGGATCAGACTATGCTTGCTCTACGCGGTGATACTTAAACTGCAGTTTACCATCTGCTGCAAGATCCATGTAAAGGATATTGAATTAATACCTTAATATAGGTAGCACTGTCTACAGCAGGATGGAAGAGTTTCCAGTGTATAACAAGTGGGGAGGTAGAATTTGCTTGGTGGCCACGAAGTTAAGAAATATTCATTATATCTGAATATGTAGATTTTTATGAATGCAGCGATTGTCTCTGTCAATTATGCTTGCAGAAGTTGAAGTGGGTGAGTGAAATTAAGTAATTAATGTTGTGTTAATGTGACTGTTTCTGAATGGATTATTTCAGTTTCTCAAGTTGCGGCATATCTAGGCTTTTCTCTCTCTTTGTGCATACAGTATTTCAGACATGGGGAGTCAGAGAGCCTTAGTTCAGTTCCTCATAGGTTTAGAATTCTCTTTCCAAGACACTTTTTATTCTCTCTTTATTTGCATTGGATGGTTAAGTTTAAGGTAGACTTAGACAATTAAAAAGGTAGGGGTAATCCTTATTACATAGCTTTGTGTGCAAGAATTGCCACTAACAAATAACCTTTCTGTGTTAGCTTCTAGCTTTTATTGTGGTCATTGTAAGAATGCTTTACTGATGCTAACCTCACTTTAACATGATTCTTATCTGGATCGCAAGACACTGTTTCACACACCAATACCTACGAAGGCATGAAGAAAAGCAACCAGGCAAAAATTTGTCCTTAGCCATCCTTTGTAAATGCTTTCTTCTAGAAGAGAGAAAGCTTTTCAGCTCTGACCTAAAAATATAACTTCGGGGTAAAATGTCTAGTAGCTAAAATCGATCTTAACTCGCTTCAAAAAAAAAAAAAAGAAAAGAATGAAAAGAAAGGGGAAAAAAGTACACTGTACTGACATAATACCCCATAATGAAAGATCCTCCAGCACCTAACAAGTTTCAGGTTGTAAATCTCATAAAGTCCTGGAAGGTAGGTTATTCCGAGATAGGATTTACAGGAAGCGGTATTATGATATCTCTTCTGTTGCATTGCCTGTGGGAAAGCATATGGAGCCTGAACTGAGAATGTTAAAAAACTTGTTTTTTAAAACCATGGAGAATATTTATTTGATGTTCTTTCAGTGCTCTTGGAAATCTCAAACCTGTGTATGAGGGACCTCAAGCCAAGTCAGTAGAAACCTTTCCACCCGTAAGGGAGGTTTGGGCTTCCATTCCAGTCAAAGTTCCCTAACCAAAACCCAGAGCTGACTCATGATTCTTCTAGCTTCTTGCTAAGATGAGGCCTTCCAATTACAGGTGGATGGAATTGACCTCAGAGATGCCAGCCATGAACAAGCTGTGGAAGCCATACGGAAGGCAGGCAATCCTGTAGTCTTTATGGTACAGAGCATTATAAACAGACCAAGGGTAAGCATAAAGAATATGAAAAGAGATGTAATACATAGTAATAGATTAAACAAATGTTAAAGGTGGTGGTATTTGGGAATGGGATATTTAATCCTGAAAGTTCCATCTCCGCTCTTTTAGGAACAAAGATTTGATTTAAGTATTATTTCCGTTTAGAATGAAATCGATTTGGATTTGGAATTACCCTCCAGCACGCCGTCCTCAAACTATTTTGAAAAGCCTCAAGAAAGATAATTTGTTGGGGGGCAGAGTAGGAGTCTTAACTAAAACCAACTCTTAGAGATTGACAGCATGTCTGAGGAGCGCATGCAGAAATACAGCACTTGTTAAAAAATTCATTGGACATTAATGAAAGGACCTAAAAGTACACGGAAGTTTTCCGTCACTAAGCTGCATGGACATTGCAGACAAAAGCTACTGAGCTTTCATATAAGTTGCTTGCATCACTAGACACTAAACTTCCTCATTGTAGAGTCTGTGTAAGCTGCATGTTTATTTACTAGTTGTCTCATAACTCTTGTTCCCCAGCCAGAGTCTCTTTATAGCCCTTCTTCAGCTTCTGCTCCCTGTGGGCAGAAAACTACTAACCCATTTTATCATCAGCCGTCTAAGGTAAAGTTGCATGAAAAAGCTGTATGAGTTTTGGTTATTGATACTCAAGCTACTAAAGTAAGGCTTTTGCATTTGCTGTGATGTGAACAAAATTGCCACTGCTGAGTGTTTAGGCCAGTTTGTGATGGGAATGATGCCATTACTTTATCACAATTTACTTTTATTTAGAGAATGCTCCTTTGCTATTTTTACTTGTAGTTCTTTGTTCTCCTTATTTTCTGATACTAAGCTTGTTGGTTATTTCTTGACTGTTTATTGACAAACCCTTGTTTCTCTGTAAGCAGAAGCATTGCAAATGCTCTTACTGTACACATGCTTTGTGTTGTGGTCTTTGTAAATGGCATTATATTTATTGTCTTCATATTTTGAAACTTGCATCTGTACTTTATAATAAGATCTTACAAGGGAATTTCCTGCCTTCATTTATGTGCAGTCACCCGGATAGCTAGCTGCCCGCACACAGTAGCTATATTTAATATGGTACCGCTATGTATTTAGCAAGGCAGTTTCAAGTAACATGTTGCTAATAAGTCAGTTTCTTCCCCTTTGTTTTCTTCATTCAGGCTGCTGTAGTATTAAAGAGATCCTAAGTGTACTCCAGAATAGCCCAAATTATGCAAATAGGCTGTGAAAAGCTAGGTGATAGTTTTCCTAGCAAGCAGTTACCCATCAGATCTGCGTTTCCTACTGATACTTACTTCTGAGTACCATGGTTATCATCCTAGATAATTTGTAGGGTTACAACGTTATGCTATCTGAAATGCTAGCTAGTTTCTGATACCTTAGCGTCCTGGACACATTCATAAAATGCTGAACACAAGTTAGTTGAAAAAACAAACAAAAAAAAGAAAGTAAATAAATCCTGTTATTTTAGGGTTTGTTTTGCAAAAAAACCAAAAAAACCAAAAAAACCCAAAAACAGTAAAAGGAAAAATACCCTTTATTTTAGCATTTTCTTTCCTTGTCCTAGACTGTGCAAGACAGCATGCTTCATGCACCCTATCTGAAACCTAACTGTTTAGGCCAACTCAAAATGCTCCATATTTTATTACAGTAGTCAGTCCATATTAATACAATGCTGTTGAATGGATTAGAATTTGAGCTAGGAGTAATATTTTAGGTGCTATGCCATCATGACGAAGTACGAAAGACAAGATTTTAAATTACTGTGGCTGATCTTTTTTAGTTTCTTTTACTAGGATTTCACTGTTAAATACAAAATGTTTGTGATGCTTATTTTAGTTGCTTAAAATTTCATCAAGATACAATTTAAAATTTTATGCAGATGACAAATGTAATTGTTAAAGTGTAATAAGATCATTACACTGGCAAATTATTTTTCCCAACTTCTCTTTATAAAAGACAAAATCACATGTGAATTGCATGCATAAACAGAAAATCTTGTACTGTAGGGAAACTGCCTGTTGAATTTGAGTGACTCGCCGGTGAAGAAACCTTGTTCATGCACAGCTCTACTTTCTCATTGCTGAAGATACTGTAGAACAGAGACATATGTTGTCTTACCAAATGACATTCCTTTTTATTTTGCAAAATAATACTTAAGAATAAACATTTAGGGATGCATTTCCTATTTTCAGGAGAATTTAAAAACCAAAATGCTTTAAGAAAATTTTTAAACAGCAAGATATATCTGTATTAAATTACCGTGATAGAAATGTATCGATTGATGCTGCAAACCTTTCACATTCCTTTCCACTTATTATGCTTCTTATTTTCCAGCAGTGTTAAACTTACAGCCCTAAGACATTTAGGCAATTGCCAGATGGATACACCTAGTGTAGAAATTACTTTTAAGTATACATTGAACACTATTTCCGACATACTGTGCAAAATTAGAGCTGTCACTTCTTTATTAAACAGGTTTTGCTCTCAAAGTAGAGTACAGTACAAAAGCTGCATAAGGAATATGTGGTCAAAATTACATCTTTTAATTTTTTCTAAATATGAAACCTAACAAAGAAGTACCTTGTATTGTTTAAGGAGAAGACCAGAGAATTTGGTTTCATTAAACTATAAATTTAGAAAACTGTAGATGCATGCACACACACACAAAGTGATCTGTAAAAGTTATTATTAGATATGAAGTCTGTTTAGGAATGCCTAATAGTACTAAACCTTCTCTTTTGCAAAATAATACAGTGAGTGTGTTACCACAAGAGTAAAACAAAATACGACAATTAATCTGTGGCTTTCAAAACACAGCTAAACCTATTGCATTATTACAAAGAATTGTGTTTATTCTAGTCCAGAAATCCACAATTTTTTAATTAACTTTTGTGTAAGAGTATTCCATATGCTGAGGTGCTTGAACAAAATTGTACAAATAGCACAGCAAGTAAATTTTCTGTTCATGCTGCTGAATTCTGCACTTCATGCAGTTTTTGGGCTAGAACAGGTACGAGGATCAGTGCTTTTCCTCTATGCTCTGCTAAACAGAGCTGATGCACACACAGGGTGAATACAGTTTTGCTTACCTTCGCATGTCTGTAGCGAAGTGCAGGAAGTGGACCTTGTCTGGCTAGCACAAATTGCTAAGTAAATGTGTTTTGTTTCATGAGTCACAAAAGGTTAATTTAAAAACGGTTTTGCTTCGTTTCTATTATGTTTTCTTTTAGAACCCTTCCCTGCCTTTCCCACAGAACAGTTTTTTCTGTAGGCCAGCTGTCTTCAGCAGCACTAACCCGTTTGCTGATTCTTCTCAGTTCAACACTAACAAGGTTGGATGATGACATGCTGTCTGCTTTTGACTCACCAAACATGATATGTGTGCTGCTTTGCCATTAGTGTCTCTCTGCATTTAAATTCTTTTATACCACTTTGGGTAAAATACTGTGCTGATGAGAGTGGAAATTCTGTGTAGTGAATTAAAAAGATACAGACACGCATGCACACACAAAAGTCTTGAAGAAGTTAAAAAATGCCGGCTCCATTAATCATAACCGCTAAATCTTACATAATCGGTGCTACCAAAGGAGTAGGTTCTCAGTTACAAAATCAGTCCCTGTGGTGTGTGTTAAAATATCTGAGTGTAACTCTCTCATCAGCGTGAGGTGTTTGCTGCTGTGCACTTCATTTTCTCTTTATGTGGTTAGGACTTGCCGGCTTTGATATCTCTTTTTTCTTTTTGCATGGCAAAAAAACATTGGCGGCTTTTGTTCTATGATGCTGAAAATATTTTCCTTCTGCTTCTTGAAAATTCTATTAATGCACCATGAACAGGATGCTGACATCTTTGGAAATATGAAAAAAGTTAGATTCTGTTTTTTGTGGTTAGTGCTTACTGCATGTTATTCATATTGGGAACAGAGTTAACCTCTAACACAGTAATAAATAAAGGCCTAATTCTTACATGCATGCATTTCTGAATTAATAAAATGATTTCTAGCTGGTTATGCATCTTGAGAGTGATTGTGCCCTTTGTCTGTTTTCCTGTGTTGTCAAATATATCAAATGTACAACGAATATTTATGATATGATGTGGTGTATAATTAATTAAATGTGTGTTTTTTAAAATCTGTCTTTGCGTTTGTGACAGTTTTGAGGAAAGGGAGTAGAAGCATAACATAAATGATGGCTTGTATTTTCTATATTCTCAAAAGTATTTCTGAAAAAATTTGAACATATTTTTAGAGGAAACTAATGTTTTTGCAATTTCTGCATAATTTCTTTTTTAACATTGAGATTAGAACGGCTTCTTGTCATCTCTGTCCACTTCTGCTGAGCTAAGGTTCATGTACAGTAAGAAACTTTGCTGAATCAGGGTCCTTAATAACCCCTTGAATACTTTTGTCCATTTATAAATGGAGTTAATAAAGTTGCTGTGGCTAGCAAAATGAATCCATAATTGAAAATGAGTTACTCATTAATAATGCTATGTATTGCCAAAAGTGCTGTAACATGTGGATTGCTGTTTTCTGTTACTGTAGGAGGTATCGAATCCAATTAGGGTTACCTTCCGTTGTTCCCCAACTAACCCTTTTGCTCCCACACCGTTCAAGGTTTGTCTTGATTCCAGTGAGTGGGTCCTACCGTATGTGTGCTGTACGTTTGTACATGGCCTGTGATACCTTCCGGAGCACTGCTTCTTCCTCCGCCTGCGCCTTCTTTGTTGAAAGTGATACTGCTCCAAACTTGCTGCCATTTTTAACATTTGCTTGGCTGTGATTGGAGTGACCCTGGTAGCCATATGGGTTCATGCACTGTCTGATGCTTTGCATTTTAAATGAAATACTGTGCTGTGGCACACTGGAAGTATTTCATGAGTTAAAACATTTTAGGTTTTTTGTGTGTGGCCCGATTCAGGGAGCAAAAGTCTTATGTGTGTGTAAACTGCGGGGGCCAGCTTCTGCTGCTGGTGGTACATGCATGGCTGGCTGAGTTCTGGAGGCGGGACATGGTCCCCTCCGCCCAAATGGCATTGTGTCACCCTTTTTACCCTTCTCACAAAGGAGCCTTGCTTTTACTTTCATTGCAGCATTTTCTTAAACATTGGATACGTTCAGATTTATGTACATGTGCACAGAGGTACAGAAGAAGCATTTTTTTTTTGTCAATCAGATTTACAGTGGCTGCAGTTCATAAGTGCTGATCTGTCAGGATGTAGCCACATATCCACACCTTATGGATCTTCCAGAGGTCCTTGACAGCAATTTTTGTTTTTTATTTTGGTCATGTTTTCATGAATTTTGCAAAGTTCTTTGACACTGTCATTTACCAAGAGTACCACTGAAGTGATATGTTAATTTTGGTTTTAAAACACAGAGACTACTGTAAGGTCTGCTGATCTGGTCTGCTCTCATACTGTATTTCCTCATTTTTCCTCATGTTATGTGGCTTTCTAGTTAAAACTCTAGGAATCACTCTGAAAAATTAGTGTTTCTAGAACTACTCTCCCCTTCACCTCTCCTTGAGGTAGAAGTCTGTCACCAACTTTTCTCCCTGGTGGATACATGAATTTTTGATTATGAAAAATTACTTTGGGTGTTATTAAGTAGTGTTTCCACTCTACTCTGATTCTGTTGGGTAACAATGTCATGAAGTACAGATCAATGTGACTGATATAATGATACGGCATTTATATGACATTTTTATATAAATGATTGGCTTGGGTGCCATATTAAAGCTTCCCACACTGTTGACATTTAATGACTTGTTAGTTAAGCTCCTAGAACAAGTTCCTGAATGAAAGGAAAATCTTTTTCAAGCAGAAGCAGAATGAAGGAACTGAAATAGGGCATTTGCATTTTCATTAAATCTTTGGCGTATACAGAGAGTGAAAGTAGCTGCTTTTCCCTGAGCAATGGGGCCTTCCTAAGTCTCAGTATGACAAAATTGGTAACTTTATAGTCTTTTCAACACCTTCAATTTAAAGTGCATTGAAGTCTTTCAAGGTGTATGTTGTTATCCATTTCACTGTTGACTCTGATGAAGAAATTGTCTCAGTGTTTGTGCCACCCAGAGACACCATCTGAGATACTGTGGTCAGACTTTTGCTAATGGAGGTGATGAGAGCTGAACTGTTGTGAACAGGGCAATGAAGCTAGGGCAACACCTGAAAATCATAGTATTGACAAAATACTTGGTTTTCATCTTAAGTTTTTGTTGTTTACATCAACAGCTGATCTGCCAAGTATTGAAGTCCCTTAGGCATTCATTAAGCTTCAGAATGATGATATTCAGACACGAGTTTCTTGCCTACGTGTTTACTCTGAGCAAGCCAAAATGATATAAATTAAAAACACTTAGCTAAATCCCTGATCAGAGTCCATACTCCTCAGGGAGACTAACTTGAATGGAGGCTTGCCAGATTGTGGATTTGGGCATTTAACCATTACATTGCAGTAGTCGTGTGTTTTATACTTTTTCTGAATATGAATAGACCACATACATCAAGACTGGAAGTATTTTTGTCCTTCGTGATTTAAACTATATCTTCCTTTATTTGATCTTCCCTGTGCAACTTACAGGAAACCAGTAAATTAGACTGAAAAAGTCCAGTTTGGATTTCTTCAGTTATTGTCTGTTTATTTATTTATTTTTTTAAATTGTCCTTTCAGTTAATACGCCAGTTATTTTCTTTTTTTCTGGAGGCATTTTTGAAAGCACCAAATTCTTTGTTTCCTATCGCTTTTCTCCTATTTGACTTCTGAAGCATATCATAGGAAGAAATGGTATGTGGATGCTTTTAAAAATAAAATGAAGTAGAAGTCTTTTAAAATCATGGCTTTAAAAAAAAATCACTTGAGTCTTCGTAAAAGACTTTTTCTGAAATGTAAAGCGGCACATAAAACTTTACTGAATTGGGCTTTTACTGTGAGTTCTGTTTGCTTCCGAATATATTCTTGGAGTGATGTTATCTCTTACCTTACCTGATGTTTGTTTCTATCTTTGATCTCTTGCAGCCTTTCTGTGCTGTGTTATCCATTTAGAATTCCAGCTGCTTGGTATTTAAACTTCAAAGTCATAGTCATTGCCATTTTGACATTTTAGTATACTAGTTTACCCTACACAGGATCTGCATCTGCTTAGCCACTGCATTTTTCTTATTCTCCACAGGCATTTGGTCAGCCTGATGTAGAGCCAGAAAAGACTTCGCTTTGTAACTTGCCTCTGCCCCCTCCTTCAGCATTTTCAGGAATGAGCTGTGATGTTGCACAGTCATCTTCCAGCAGAGTCCCAGAGGATGTGGAGAAGGAGGATGAGTTTGGTTACAGCTGGAGTAAGTTCATCCTTTGTGATAATGTTTGAAATATTCAATATTGAAATAGCACTGTAGCAGAAGATATGAGGGGTTGAGTTTGAACTACTTAATTCCTGTGTGCTTCGTGGTTTGGGTGTTGCTGTCAGCTTTCAGTTGTGCTTGGTCAGATGCACATGGCAAAATATAAAACTCATTTTTTGTTCTTCATTGCACTCCAATCTCTGTTTTTCCTTTGTGGTCCAGATTCACTGTTTCACATGTAGGACTACTTGAAGAATTTCAGTGTACTCTAGGTAACTGATAGCAGCTGATTGATGTGATAGCTTCTGTTACCTAAAGGTGTTACTACAGGGAAGATGATTGCTTTTATGTATGGAAAGTCTTATTTTAAGAGACGTTTTAATGTTTTCCGAAGTTAGAAGGAAAACAAGGAGCTAGAAATGTTACTATAAATCACCTAAGGTTTAGCTTAAAAGAAAGTGTGGTGTACACTTAACATTTTCATACCCAGTTTGGGATTCTTCTGTCAGATACTGCCCACTTGACTCTCTAGGTGACTTGTGACACTTTCTAATGTAAATCCAACCTCTGCTGCCCGCACTTTTACATTTAGAAAAGATCGTGCAGCGCTATGGAAATCTACCGGGGGAGCTACATGTGATTGAGCTGGAAAAAGGAAGGACAGGTCTGGGACTCAGTCTTGCTGGTAACAAAGACCGATCCAGGATGAGTGTCTTTATAGTGGGAATTGATCCAAATGGAGCAGCTGGCAAAGATGGCAGGTTACAGATTGCAGATGAGTTACTAGAGGTGAGTTTTTTTGCAATTTATACTGAAACCCAAACATACTGACTTAAAATGCACTGAAATATTAGACTCTTACTGCAATATAGATGTTCTTCAGTGGACTTCAAAATCCCCAGGATATCCAAGTCAACATCACTTGACTACCAGATTTTCATTCTCATGTATGCCAAATAGTTGCAGCTGCAATTTTTTTCCTGGTTATAGTCGTACTAAGTAAAGGGGGTGTGTGTGTATTTAGAATAGATAAAAATGGCGGATGACAGCAATTTCTGGGTTATGAAGATGCATGGAAGAGCAGTTCATTGCAGACCATGGAAAATACTGAAGTCCTTTTGTCCATCTGTCTGTGGAGTCGTCCAGACTTTCTAATTACTTCTCTGTCTACTGGGAGTGTGATAGTATCAGAATATTTTTAAGCTGTGCAACGTACAAAATGGAAATTAAATTGGGAAAACAGGAACAGATCATTTTGTATTAAGGACTTTTATCTCATGACACATTGGACTGTTTTCTAGTGGCTTTGTGGAGGACCCAACCACTGAATGTGCAGCTAACATTCCCAATGTGTATGTGAGCATAACACAGATTTTTATATTACCACAGTTCAGCTGATGATACGTGCAGATGTATCCTCTGCTATAGCTTTTCCCATTCTTTCCGATAGCAGTAGGTTGCATTACCCTCACAGTAATGCTTTGTATAACTTCAAAACTGTATGTGGAGGTGTTTGAGGATGCACAGGGAGGGAATGGTGCGACTGAACAAAGCTTGAGGGGGACAATGAGAGAGTAAATGATGGAGGCTGGCATTTGCAGGCTAGGAGAGAAACTAAGAGATTTGTGGCACTGTGGACCTGGTCTCATGGAGGGTCCTGTTAGTTGCAGAGTCCAGTGTTACCCGCTAGACGGTTCTCTTGAATCAGTTAAAGTGTCTGTTCTTAAAACCTTGAGGTTGCAGATGCTGACAGATTGAAACACATCTGGCTGAGTCTGCTCTCATGCAATTCCTTGCTTACTGTCTATGCTGTAAACCTGCAAACTGATACTCAGAGATTGTCTCAACCCCCAGAAGCAGACATCTGAGCTTGCTCCTTATGTTCCCAAGTAGCTGTCCATCAGCTGTGGCAGGCCATGCCCCATCCCCCAGCTGACAGCCTGACCATGGCTCTTCCCAAGCCTGTGGCAAACACTGGAAGCAGTGCTGCTTCTGGATTGTCACCTCCAGTGTAAATGGCAGGGCTCAGTATCCCTGCCACCATGCTTGGTGGCTGCAGCCTGCGTGGGACCTGAGGGTTGCTGTTACACTCAACCCTCAGTTCCGTGTCTTGCGTCTGTAGCTCACTGTGCACTCTTTTCTGCTTCTGTTAGTACAACCTCGGTGTGTGTCGCATTATTTTCCCTTTATGTAGGTCCAAGCTGTCCTTTTCCAGTCATTTCCCCTTTCTTAGTGTGGACTTGTGCGCTGCAGTTTTCCATTTCCAAGAACAAATGCAGCTAATAAAATGTGAGGAAATAATGCCCTTATACTGCAAGTTCACACTGATACCTCCAATCATACCTGAATCATAGGAGCTTCAAGGGGCTTCAGCAAGTCTGCTCTGCCACGTGAAGATAACAATTGTCAGGTCAAATCTTCAGATTGTCAATGCAGCAGTGTTCAGACTCCTGTGTATAAAGTGCCTGACTCAGAGCTAAGATTTGATAAATAATAGCAGTCTCATTGCTGGATATAAGCAATTCATTTATTTGTTGTGGTTAGAATTTCCCATGGCCCTGCTTTATCACCACATCAGTCATGAGGTGATCAATGGCAAGTAGAAATAGATGATGTGCCAAGTCAATGCAGTATAGCTCAGAGAATGACATTTTTAGCACTGTGACAGTGTTAGTGTGAAATCAAACTATAAGGAGTTTTCTACTGGAAGAAGGGAGTAAAATCAGGAAACAATGCACCCTGTTATTTTAATACAATTTCTGCTTTAGCCAGTGATGTGGGATAATGGATTTTTTTAAGGCTTAAATATTAGTTTAAGTATAAGGGTATTAAAATATTCTGAGAAATAATTACTACCTTCCTTTGTATAGATAAATGGGCAAATACTCTATGGAAGGACTCATCAGAATGCTTCCTCAATAATCAAATGTGCACCATCTAAAGTAAAAATAATCTTTATCAGGTAAGTTCTGGTTAAAGGTTTGGCTAAAAAGATTTATTTTTAATATGCTCAAGATCTGCAGAGTGTTTCTGTTTTATTTTTAATTTTGGTAAGGTAGTTGTGCTTTTGAACCCAGATCTTAGTAGTTGTTAAATATGCCCTGAGTTTTCTGGTTTGGTATTTGCATTGTCAGTACCAGAAATAAAGTAAAAGAAAGAGCTAGACCTAAACTTGTTCTAAGAAATATGGTGCTGCATTGCTGCATGCTTACTACAATCTTTAACTGAATCTGTTGTAGAAATAAAGATGCAGTAAATCAGATGGCTGTTTGTCCTGGAAAGTCAGTAGAGGCTGCACAGTGTACTTCAGGGACACTTCAACATCAAGAGGTAAAGTAAATTTTTGTTTTTCTCATTTGACTGAGATACTAACATTGTTTTGGATAGAGGATTGCCCTGTCTGATTAGTAAATAATACAAAAGAAAAAGAAATCCAAGGGAAAAACAAGTGAGAATTTAATAAAATTGTCAAATTCAGTACAGCTGTGCTCAATTCTGTTTTACTTTATGTTCATCTGAACTATGAAGTAAATCTAACATTCCCATGAATAAGGTTATAGCAGTTTAAATGAATCTAGAAAATGGTCAGACTCACTTTGAATGTTTGTGCGCTACTTTATTTTGATGCAAAATGTTGAATATAGTTGCTCACAGTTATGTTTTCATTTTCTATTAGATTTATATCAGTGCTGCAAACTCCAGTGCTTGTTCTGACTTGAGTTCATGTAAAAACATTCAGTATGTGGAACTCCCTAAGGTATGTGCTGAAAATTAAATTACATCAGCCACATCTGTATTCACTAGCTTGCTTTTTTGTAATGGAGTCCCTCTCACGGCAAACAAACTTTGTCCCTTACCTACTGGAAGTCAGAACAGAGATTTCTAGAGTTCTTTTCTTCCCATTTGTGAATGGACCCCAAAGTTTTCCTGACATAATGACTGTCTTTGGCAACCTCATGAGTATCTTTAATTTCACATAAGTTTGCCAATTGCTCTGTGTCTCTCAAAGAAAGTCACCTCTCTCCTATTTGCAAAACTTCTGGTAACCAGCTGCTGGTGGTGCTTCAGGTAAAATTGTTGCCGTAGTTGTTCAAAGTAAATGAATTAGCAAATTATAAGCACCAAATCCCCCAAACAACATGCATATTTAGTGGAAATTGTGCAGCTGGGAGAAAATGGCCAGGTGTTCTGTAACAATGAAGCTGCCAAAGGAGGGTGGGAAAATTGCTGCTCTTGATTATTGACATGGAGAAGACAGTTGCATTCAGTGGACATAAAGATGGAGACTTGTGGACTGTTGGTAAGTTTTTCTCCTTGGAAGGTAGCTAGCCTTCCGTTATTAACCAGGAGAGTATCTTACAGATGATGGTATCCAGATGATTTAAATCTAGGTGAAAGCATTAGGGAAATTTCACTCTGCCACAAACATTTACTAATTTCACAGGAAGAGCATACATTTTCCATCCTCTGTATTTTCCACTCCTGTGTATATTTTGTGTGGTTTCAAATAATGAATTTTAGCTATATCATGAAGTTTTATTTACCTCAGTTCATAGTTCCCAAATATTTTGTGTTTCTTACTCCTGTTTGTGAATTTAACAGCTGAATCACAATTGACCTTTTAGTTTCAAAGGAGTGGGTTTTGAATTTAGAAATATTTCAGATTTATCTTGGTAGCCAATATACTGCTTGTAGGCTGGCAAAATCTATTTCAGAACTAGATTAGTTTAAAACAAAAATATTGATGCATTGTGAAAACCCAAACTTATGTTATGTCTGCAGGCTTCACTTAGTCTTCAGTGAATGTATTCTAATATTTTGATAAACACAGTACCTAACGATTTGCTTTTTTCTGTTTGCCCCAGGATCAAGGAGGCTTAGGAATTGCCATTAGTGAAGAAGACACAATTAATGGAGTAGTTATTAAGAGCTTAACAGATCATGGTGCAGCAGCAAAGGTATGAAAACATTTAAAATCCAAATAAGGAATGAAAAATGTTTTTGGAGTAGCATCCAGAGCACTCATATTTTTAATTCTATGTTGTTTCCAGGATGGACGAATCAAAGTTGGAGATCAGATCCTGGCAGTGGATGATGAAATTGTTGTGGGATATCCAGTAGAAAAGGTGCTTCTGAAGTGTCAGGAATGTTGCAGAATGCACACTACTTAACATAGGAGTTAACTTAAACAAAGTTTTGTCTTGTCTTTGTCTTTGTCTTAAACAAACCAGTGAGGTTTTCATGACTATACTGAGACTTCATTTTCAGAGCTGGCTGAAGAACCAAAGATGCATGGACATTTCCTGATAAGCAAACTACTGCAGAATAAGCTAAAGCCTGAACTTAAAGCTCAGCGCTGTTTTACATTAATATACCACAAGAATTGTCTATCTGTGCTACAACTGTGGGGTTTCTTTTCCCTGTGGTTCAGATGTGATGACTGAGAGGCACTTAGTTGTGGGATAAAAGCCATGAACTATCGCTCAGTAATGACTCTTCATAGCTACTCCACTTTAAAAGTCTTAGAACCAGTAAAATTAGTATGTGAGTTGGTAGGTGGGTTGCATCAGTGGTAAATCAGGTTGTGAACTGTGCTTACACATGGGGAGTGTCTCTAATAGCAGCCTCATTATATTCTCCCTTTGGAGAAAACTATCTCCATTCCTAAATAACAAGATTTATTTCTAACTTCTAGCTCTGCAAACTCAGTTTGGGTTCTGTAATGAATCAAGGAGGGCTCTTTTCTAGCACCCTGCCTTGCTACCAAGAAGAGTGATTCTTCAGGCATGAGAAGATCACTTTCTGTTTGTTAAAGGGCAATTAGGAGGGTATCCATCTTATTCTTTGATGTGCTGCTATCTCGGAAGCAGTAAATGAGTAAGAGATAGTGAAGTCCTGTGCAGGGAAGTAGGTAGGTTTTGGAAGAAGAGACAGAGATTGAGTAAGTAATTTCTGAAAATACTTCTAATTCTACTGAAATGTTAAGTCTGGGGAGAATTTGATGTCTTTTCTGTTAGATGGCAATTGATTTTGAAGGTTTTTCAGTATTCCCTTAAACTAGATTTTGCATTATACCCTAGTGTCCTTCTCTCCCTCCCATCGTTCAGGTAATATTTTCAGGTTTTCCTTCCACCTGTGCATCTGATTAAGGAGCTAGGATGGCAGTAGCACATTTATTTAAATCAGTAGATGTTTTGCCTTTGACTTCTGTGGGATCAGAACTGGGCTTCACCCAAGCATTAGAAGACAATACTAGTTTTATGATTTTTCTAGTAATTGCTATAAATGTAGTATTTTGTCCAGAGAAGCCATTGAAAGACTGCCACATTCTTTTCTGGTATAGTTTGGCGAAGTTTCATGAAAGCTACTTGATTAACATCAGCCAGGTCTGGCCTACAGTTAATGCTATTGCTGTTTCTTATAAAAAATATCAGTATTTGTCCTTGTTCGTTACCAAGAAAACCTGTAGGATTGTGACTTGTAGCTCCAGTTAGCAGAACACTTCTGCTTTATTTTTGTTTTACAACTGAACAGTCCAGTTACACTCTTCACCAGCTTTTGTCTTTATCATTCAGTTTATTAGTCTCCTGAAGACATCCAAAACTATGGTGAGGCTTACTATCAACTCGGCAGAGACGGATAGCCTGACTGCAGCAGCAATCCCTTCCAGCACTGCCCCAGCAGAGAGGAGGAATATGCAGCCACCAACTACTGTCCCCTCTTCCAGCTCACCAGAACCAGAAGCAGTCAAAAGTAATGTTCTCCTTGTGTGTCTGTCTTCACTGGCATTGTGATATAAAAGTGAAGACCCAGCTTGTAATCAAGTTCACTCTTTTTATATGCAATCAGCTGTCTTCTGAGTTGCACTTTCTAGTACTTATGGATTACAGATCCATCTAAATAAAGCAGTGAGGCTCCACACTGAAGACCTAACGCTTGCCTTCCCACTGTCCTGCTGTAGAGGTAGGAGGATGGAGGGATTACCTCCTCCCTGCCAAAGGCTGTGCAGCAGGTTCCTCTGTCATGGTTGTCTAGAACTAAGTGGGAGGCATTCCTTTAAATGAGGGAGAAAAGTCATGTCATCTTCCCTAGAACAGGGGAATGGTTGAGACTGTCCTGCCATTTATGACTAGCCACGTGTGACTAGGGTGCAATTGACTGGTGATGGTTATTGGTTAAGTAACACACTACTAAGAAGTCAATAATAATAGAGTAATGCGCACATTGCGGTTAACTTATATGTACATCACTGTAAGTATTACTAGCAGTAGTATTAAGACACAATTACGCAACTATAAAGAAATCTTAAGAAACATGCGGGAGACCTACTAGGTAGTAAGTCTGTTGTATTCCCTTCTGCATTTAGTTTTAGGGTAAAATCTACTGCTTTGTCCAAGTCTATCCCGTCCATCTCCACCCTGCCACAATAACTCTTAGGAATAAAGACCTGATGGAGATTTCAGCAGTGCTCCCTCCAGCATCCTGGGGATTTGTGATTGCAACTTGGCTTCACTACAATTTACAGGCATCCACAACCCAACTGGAAGATCTCTCTTATCTTGATTCTCCACCTGATTTTATAATTTATTCCCCAGCTGTCTTTTTCCAAGGCCACCTTTTTGCTGCCCCTGCACCTTGTTTCCTGTGTGTAGAGTACTTCCAAATAAGCAACACATCCCTAACTACTTTTTCCCTATTTGTCTGATTTCTACTACATCTCTACCCAACTTTGGTGTTTCCAGCGGTGCTATGTAGGCAATTTTTGTCCCAGTACTGATGCAGCTATCTAGATGAGGTCAGCCTTGCATACCAAGACTCCCAGTTCCTTGGTTCCTGTATTTCATGTATGCTTTATGCCTTCTGGACAGAATTATTATACTTAAGCCTTAAGCTTAGCTTGAACTGAGCATGAGCAGCTGCTCATCACACACACGAACTTGCAGAAAAGAGTAACCTGTTCTATACTTGCACAGAAGCTTTACCCTTAAAGTCTTAACTGCCCTCCTGGTTCCCTTCAGAGGCCAAGCCTCTTAATTTTGAGGCTTACTGCTGCTGCGGGACCTATTGCTCACGCTAAACCTAAGTATTTGTCTAACCTAAATGAATATTTCTGAATGGTCAAGTCCTCCTGTTAGTTTCAGTTAAACTTCTTTTAATTAGTGCCCTTTTAAAGTGTCTCAGAAGGATTTAGAAGCCTGTTTTTGCTTTTTGGAAAAAAATGTAATTTTGGTGTTTCTTCAAAGCACAAAGGACATTAGTGATAGAGATAATCTGAACATCCCAGATGTCTCGTTTGCTGATTCTTTCATTTAGTCACTACACAATATCCCCTCTATTCTTAGGGGTTTTTTTCTGTCCTGGTTTTGGCTGGGATAGAGTTAATTTTCTTCATAGAAAGAGTACAGAACTGACTAAAATACTGAAGGAAAGATCCATTTGTGTCATACCAGAGATACTGACTTTACAGATAAATTGCTACATAAGGATGCCATATATGTTTGCACTATGAGTGAATACATTTATACTGTGAAACTTACTGCTCCAAAAGCTGTGTCAGTGGTCAATTAAAAGTTGGACTGGTGTAAAAAAGTTCTTTTTGAGAACCACTAAATATAATGTGTATAAAACCTTTGACTTGACCATGGATTGCTGGAGTTGGGAAGTACCACTATATTTGATTCATACCTAACATTCTTTCTCATGGTACAGATCTGAGTCTGGGATGGAATGTTTAGTTAGATAGACCTTGATTTGGCCCATTGCAAAAGTGCAGGGGTGACATCCTTGAATCTGTGTATTTAAGACATACTGTGTACTTTGTTTATTTACGA
Source organism: Nycticorax nycticorax (assembly GCA_023375905.1). Taxonomy (NCBI): domain Eukaryota; kingdom Metazoa; phylum Chordata; class Aves; order Pelecaniformes; family Ardeidae; genus Nycticorax; species Nycticorax nycticorax. The sequence continues at coordinate 3,600,521 of JAKFQP010000061.1, read as the reverse complement.
TCTACATTGCATAGTTGCTGGTATAGATGATTAAATTAAATTCTATCCTAAATAGAATCTGTTGTGTACAATAGCTTCTTCAGCTACCCAGACTGTAAGAGTGAATTTGATAGTACAATTGCAGCACATTCTGTGTGATAATTATCAGTCAATTCAAAACTGTGGTCCAGGTACTTGATGGTATAAAACCAGGACAACTGTGATTAAAACTACAGGATAGTACTTGTCTGAGGGAAAGGGAGAGTTGGCAGCATCATGCTCTGTAGGTCAGCTGTCCAGCTATTGCTGTAGAGCTGTCAATAAACTCTCAAAATGCTGGTTTAAAGTAATTTTTCTGATTTGAGCCCTCTTACTGTAACCAGGATGTTTAATTGTTGTTTTAGATACAAGCAGATCTTCAACTCCACCCACGTTAGCCTCTGACCCAGCTACTTGTCTCATCATTCCTGGATGTGAAACAACCATTGATATCTCTAAAGGGAGAACTGGCCTTGGTCTGAGCATTGTTGGAGGAGCAGACACTTTGCTGGTTGGTTGGAAAAATATGTGTGTTGCCCGAACTATCATTAAATTAAAGTGTCTGAAAGAAGGGATTTTTTTCTGTAAAGGAAAAAAAAAAAAGAAAAAAAGCACTTTTAAAAATAGAAGTATAAATGAACTTCTTAAATATTTTGGTAATTTATTCATCATACATCTGACTTGTTTATCACTGATGAGTTATAGTAGGAATTTTCAGTTGCGCTTGGTTCAAAATAGGAGCATGTTCTTTGAATATGCAGTTTTTGGGGTTTTTTTTATTTATCTACAGGGAGCAATCATTATCCATGAAGTGTATGAAGAAGGAGCAGCATTTGAAGATGGAAGGCTGTGGGCTGGGGATCAGATACTAGAGGTATGGTGGGTTTTTTGGTCACTTTTATTGTCATTTGCAAGCTAGGCATCTTCTGTTTGTCTGCTGGAAAGTCCTGCACACTTTATCATTGTATGCTTTCATTGCAGGTGAATGGGATTGACCTCAGGAATGCCACACATGATGAAGCAATAAATGTCCTCCGACAGACTCCCCAAAAAGTTCGTCTGACTGTGTACAGAGATGAGGCCCAGTACAAGGAGGAAGACATGTATGATGTGCTCAATATAGAGCTCCAAAAGAAGCCTGGCAAAGGCCTTGGGCTGAGTATTGTTGGGAAAAGGTGTGAATGTACCTGGAGAGTCAACGTCTGGGACTTGCTGGGCATGCTCATGTTTCTGTTGGGGTCTAGGGCTTGAAGGCCATACATGCCATTTTTGTGCCTCAGCTAGTTGGCTATTCCTAGAGGAGCTAGCCAAACATTACTCAACAGAAAAATGAGACATGGTTCATTGTGTTCCCAAACGCAAGCCATAAAAATGGCCCTCAAGCAATACTGTAATGCAAAATCTACATGTGTATTTGCAGAAATGATACAGGGGTGTTTGTGTCAGACATCGTCAAAGGAGGAATAGCAGACACAGATGGGAGATTGATGCAAGGAGACCAGATATTGACAGTGAATGGAGAAGATGTTCGAAATGCTAACCAGGAGGCTGTTGCAGCTTTGCTAAAGGTATTGGGAAAAGAGAAGGTGGATAAAAGTGAAGAATTGAGGTGCAGATTTTTTGAAAGCTTTAGTTTTATTCAGACTGAGTTCAAGATTATTATTGAGATGTCAGTGAGAATGACCTGTGGATCCAAATTTCAGCTTCCTGAAGTCTAGAGCATTCAGATTTTGATACTTTGCCTTATGAAAATGGGAGTAGTGGTGGTGCAGAGTGCCATGTTTATAGGGCTATAGAAGACCATAACCTAGAAAAACCCGAAACTTAGCGTTGTTTTTTCTGCAACAACAAGCTGGTAACTGGTTAACTGTCTCACATTTTATAGAAAGATAGGCAGAACTGACTTTAAATGATGGCGAAATCATCAGAGTAGTTGTGCCAAAAAGTGATTACTTTCACAGTTGATAATGCTCACCTTTATTTTTCCTGTGTATGTCTAGTGTCACCTTACATCCGTTAAGTACTGTAATGCATTTTCCAGTGACCAAGGCATCTAGTATAAGAAATTGCTTTCTCACAAAGATAACTGAAGTTAACTCCTGTCTGCAGCTCTTGGAACCAGAATTTCTGTTCTCAATAAATTTTGTGCTTCTGATGTCCTCCCCCTATTTCCAAATCAGAATGAAGTCAGATATACAACATTTCTTGTGGTCTGGCAGGAAGTCCAGCTGGTCAGCCAACTTGTCTGTTTTCCATCCAGGGTTTTGAGACATTCCTGCTGCTATGGTAAGGATTCCATTGAATCAGCATTTTCCAATGGAAAACTGTTCCACCGGAAAAAAATTAACAGCCACTAATCATAGCTGACTCTTGGATACATAGACACGCAATCATGCTTCTTTGCACTCACATTCAAAGATACATTTTTCCAGGTCTTGAACATTTCCTTGAGCTTTTTTTTTTACTTTCTTTTGTCAGGGGGGTGTGAGGTGGGGGCTAGAAAGGGGGGGAGGGGGGGGGCGGGGAGCAGGGCTATGAGCACTTTTTCTATATTTTCAGTATGTGCCCATAAGTGAGAATGCCAGAACTGGGTCTGTATTCTGGCAGTGAACTCATTAAAATATTCTTCTGCAGTAATAGTACTTTTCCGTTCTTACCTGATACTTTATTTTATCTAAGGACAGTGCATTTCTTCTTCATATGCTGCACTTTTACATCTCTTCTAAATGAAAATGACATTTTATGTGGACAGTTTCATTTTGGCAAGCATTTTGGATTATCTAACTGAAGATCTTTAGTTCCCACTTACCATTTGTATATTCATGTTTTAAATACTTCATCCCACTTAGTAGTACTTATAATAATTATCCTAGCCCTGAGAAATGAGGCTTTTAAAATACCTCAGATATATTATTGTCAAGGATTCTGTTTTGTTCATGCAGTATAAATGGTAAAGCATGATCACTCACGTGTAGGCAGTCACCATTTTTAGTTCAGGTACCAGTTCTGTTTTCATTCATGAGAGTAAGATCTAGGAGCGAACTGTCTTGAATTGCCTGAAATTTATTTTGCTAGAAAATTATTTATAATCTTTGGAAAACCCCAGTGTATTTTAAGTAGCATGAGACCACTTGAATGTGTCGTCAGGCTGAGAATTCCATCTGTTCTTGCAGTGTTTCTTTTTAAGTATCCCTAAAACATGTGAAAAGCTGATCATTTTTTCCCCTCATTTGACTTACGGATTTATCAAATGGGAGATTACAGGAAGAGAGAGAAGGCTGTAATAAAACTAAATGTCAATTGTTTTATTCACAAAATTCAGTTGGAAAGTATTACCTCCCACTTTCACACATTATAACTTCTAAATCTTGTTTGTGGGTTTGCATATTATATGAGGATGTGGTAATTTTAGGTACATAGATTACTTCCTCAATTTTCCATTTTGGATAACTGTTGTCTGTATGGTCTAATACAAGTCAATTCATACAAGCAGAATAGAATGGTCTTGCTTGAGCCCTGATCAAGTCTTTCCCAGGAAATGGAGAAGTCAACATTATTTAAAAAATAAAAAGCAATCTAGTAATAAATTAGTGTCACCCCTAAGAGAATAGCAACAGGATATGAGGTATGGAAACCCTATTTGAATGGCTATGTCCTGTTGTTGGGTTTGATATATTGGTCTATTTCTTACCGTGAATTTTCTGAACCTCTCTTAGGGTAATACAGCTAAAGCATGATAAATAAAGGCAAACTTATGTCATATTAAGTTCTTCGGATACAGGAGTTAATATTAACAACTTCCCAGTGGAAGAAAGAAGAAAAAACAAAATATCAACAAAACTTTGAAATTTCTGTAGTTTAATATGTTGCAGATAGGTGGTCATCTTTTGAGACTACTAAGTATTATTTCAGAAGTCCAGTTTTCTAAATATTGTTTGTGATAATAACTGTGTTTCCAGAATCAGCCTAACATCTTGGTATCTAAATATTTGATTGCAGGGTGAATTTTCTTCTGAGGCATACATTTTATGCAGAGGTGTAAATACTTAATGGTATAATTAAAAGCTTAAAGAGTAGTTGAAGGATTTTCCAATCTGCAAACAGTCCATATCACCCAGCTTCCTGTTGGGAGTGGGATGCAGAAAGGTCGCTTAAATAACAGATAGATGTTTGGAAAGACCTTCTGCCCACAATTTCTTTAGTTATGTTGGTATGGATCCAGAGTAACAGATAACTTCAAAAGTGGGAGAGAGATGACTACCTGCCAGTTTAAATAGCATGTTCTCAGTCATATCAACAGAAATAATTATTAATACTTTGAGGTGATATGCTGGTTTTAGTGCGTATTGTGAAAATAGTCAATTTCACTACCCCTTGAAAAATGCCATCTTGAAATTATATGTTGACATTAAAATTGAGAAGCCAAAACTACTCCCTGTTAAGTGAAAGGTAACAGAATTGGTCTTCTTGTGTAATTTTCACATGTGTATTGTGATACTGGTTAATGCAAAAAGTGCCCTGCTCAGTACTGAAAATCATGGTGTATTTAGTAGTTTGCATGGCTCTGATCCTACCATGAGCTCTGTTCGCTCAGTGCTCATCGCAGGGTTGTCAGCCTGTTACTTTCTCCTCTGTCCATATTTTTTTCTTTTTCCACCCTCTAATAAGTGACTTAAATATTGTCATACGCTTTAATTTTGTAGATAGAAGAGATGCGTTATATATGACTGGTTCTTTAGTGTTCATTAGGTACGGTAAGACTAGAGGTTGGAAGAATAAAAGCTGTTCCATTCTACTCGGAGAGGAGAACATCCCAGAGCAGCCAGGTGTGTAATTGTAAAACTGTTCCATTTGGAAGAAATAAAATGTGGTTAAATAATGAAAGTAAATAAAAAGAACTGGTTTTATGATAACAATTATTTTCCACATACCTGATCCATTATGAAGTAGGAGGTTTTAGGTACCTTGCAGCTTTTCAGTAACCATTTTGTGTGTTCCCTTTAGCATATCATATCTGTTAAAGACATGCTCCAGCCAGAAATCTATTCCAGAAATGGCTTTGCTGTGCTGCCTGGTCTGGTCTGTATGGCTCCAGGCTGGGAAACAGAGCGCTCTGATTCTCATTGCTATCATAAGAAGTTGTAGTAGACTTTAAACTTCTTTGTTACTTTAGGAGTGCTTGGCATGCAGTGGAATATTGTTTCAGGAAACGTAGTGAATTTCTACACTCTTTGCATATTTTTACTGTAATCTGGGTCATCAGAAGCAGGAAACCTGCACCCTTTCCATCAGACTTCTCTCAAGTGTGTTTATTTTATTATTGGTCTAATAGTGAAGTGTTACAAACTCGTATCAGTTTCTGCATTTGAATGCATCCTTCGTGCAGTAGCAGCTCACATTGTGATTCTCTCCAGTAGGAGCTATATTTTTGAGAGCTCACAAGTTACCTTAGAACTTTTATCTGGTTATAAATGGGATATGCACATCATCAAGTACTGAAGATAAGTAGTTTTAAAACAAATCATAACTAAACAGTTTCAAGTGAGCAGGTTAAGACTGGATAAGACTGAAATGTTAGGCTCTCAAACGGGTAATACCAAACAGGATGAAAACATGCAGGCTCTGGGCAGTCTTAATCTAAGTTAAGTAAGAAGCAGTTCACAGTGTTGCGTGTTTTGAAAGAGTGTTACAGTCAGGGACCTAGTCTCACTGGGAGCCATGTTGTTCCTTTACATTGCCCTGTGGATATAGTCAAAATCTTTCTGGAAGTTGTGCGGGTGAAGTCCGTGCGTGGAGAGCCTAATCTTAGTTTTAGCTGGTGTGAAAGGGTGCAAATGAGAGTACACATGAGGATGTATAAAGATCTGTCTTTTATATTCTGTCCCTACCTTGATAATCGTGGGTAACTTTTGCACCAGAAGTCTCTATGAGGTGATAGAAAGTACAAATACAAGGGCACAGTCTGGCCCTCAGAACCAGCACTTCAAAGCATTGCATGGGGTTGTAGGCATGCAATCTCTGTTGGTCTAATGATGCTTCAGACAAGGACCCCTCTAGAGTGACTAAGAAATATATGGTGGTTCACTGTGTCAGCTTTAACTGGGCATAGAAAAAGTAAAATACAGCAAAATCCACTGAATACACTGGTTACAGTTTTACTGCTATCAACTCGGTGTCTGAAACTGCTCTCTAATCCCAGTCTAACACTATTTTTAGGTCAGTGAAGGAAGTGGCAGTCTCTCATCGTTCAGTTTCCCTGTTTCTTGGTCCAGTGCACCCGAGGTCTTTGAAAGTGGTCTGAAGAAGAATACCAGTAAGGTTTCTTTGGTGCTTTCAGTATTTTAGACACATGAACTGGTAGCTGAGATCTTTCACTTGCTCTAAAATGTTGTCATTATGTGTTGTAGGCCTGAAAAGTGATTCCTTAGTCATTAAAATGCTGCAGGGGTGGTTATTGTACAGTACATCATATATATCTTTGAATAGCTTTTTATAAAAGAAACTAGCAGCTTGTTAGACCAGCAGTTTAGATGTTAAGAATAAGTTGAGCCGTAATTTTCTATTTAATCTGAATACATCTTCAGCCAACCCATCTCATTCATATAAATCGGGATACTGTATAAACTATAATAGCTGTGGAATAGCTGTCTCATGCTCAAATTTAGAACAAAGTTACTTCTGATCATAGTAATGCTAGCAAATAATAGTTTTTTCTATTCTATTTGACCATGCTTAGCAGTCTTATCCCAAAAGCTATTTAAATGGAGAGAATGAATGACTTTTTCACCCATTCTAGAAGTATTTCAATCCTATTAATTTAATGACAGAGACTTTCAAAATCTGCTTAAAACATATGCTATAATAAAACAGCAGAAAGTTAGAATCGTTATAGTGGTTTGGATAACTTTAATGGAAAAGTTTCTTAAAAATCCTACCTTAACTTTTCTTTTTCTAAATTCATTTGACAGCAGCTTCTGAAATACAGGGATTAAGAACAGTTGAAATAAAAAAGGTAAGTTACAGCATGAAGTGGTATGTAGCAGGAATGCGTTTTGTAGATGTTGGCAGTAGGTGTGTTTTTAGAAGGGAAGAAGTCTGGCCGTGTTAATTTTGAGAGAGGAATTGATATGGCAATAGCTAATTAATTTGCTTATCAAATTAATAGCTAATTGATTTGCCTTTAGTAAAGCCTTTGACACCATTTCCCACAGTGTTCTGCTTGAGAAACTGGATGCCCATGGCCTGGACAGGCATACTTTTTGCTGGGTGAAAAACTGTCTACATGGCGAGGCCCAAAGGGGACTGGTGAATGGAGTTAAATCCAGTTGGAGGCCAGTCACAGGTGGTATTTCCCAGGGCTCAGTGTTTGGGCCAGTTCCGCTTAATATCTTTATCAATGACTTGGACGAGGGAATTGAGCGCACCCTCAGCAAGTCTGTAGATGACACTAAGCTGAGTGGAAGTGTCGATCTGCTGGAGGGTAGGAAGGCTCTGCAGAGGGACCTGGACAGGCTGGATCAATGAACTGTGGCCAATTGTATGAGGTTCAACAAGGCCAACGTGCCTTGGTCCTGCACTTGGGTCGCAACAACCCCATGCAAAGCTACCGGCTTGGGGAAGAGTGGCTGGAGAGCAGCTTGGCAGAGAGGCATCTGGGGGTACTGGTCAACCACCAACTGCATATGATCCAGCAGTGTGCCCAGGTGGCCAAGAGGGCTAATGGCATCCTGGCTTGAATCAGGAATAGCGTGACCAGCAGGACCAGGGAAGTGGTCATGCCCCTGTACTTGGCCCTGGTGGGGCCGCGCCTTGAATACTGCGTTTAGTTTTGGGCCCCTCACTACAAGAAGAATGTTGAGGGGTTGGAGCGTGTCCAGAGAAGGGCAACAAAGCTGGTGAGGGGTCTGGAGCACAAGTCTATGAGTAGCTGAGGAGCTGGGGTTGTTTAGCCTGGAGAAGAGGAGGCTGAGGGGAGACCTTGTTGCTCTCTGCAACTGCCTGAAAGGGGGCTGTAATGAGGTGGGGGTCGGCCTCTTCTCCCAAGTAACAAGCAATAGGACAAGAGGAAATGCCCTCAAATTGCACCAGGGGAGGTTTAGATTGCATATCAGGAAAAATTTCTTCACAGAAAGGGTTGTCAGGCACTGGAATGGGCTGCCCAGGGAGGTGGTGGCATCCCCATCCCTGGAGGTATTTAAAAGACACGTAGACGACGTGCTTAGAGACATGGTTTAGTAGTGGACAGGTATAGTTGGACCTGATGATCTTAAAGGTCTTTTCCAAACAAAGATTCTACAATTCTATCTTTTCAGGTCAAGAATGTGTGATCTCCACTGCCTATATTTTTATGTGAAATCAGTGCAATTTACGCTATTGCATTTTGTGACCTGTTTTGAAAGCAAAAGGAGGAAGAATTAGTAATAGATAATGGGACCTAGTTTTACTGTTATCAGACTGAGTTGAATCTGGGTTCTATTTTAGTGAAGTCAAGGGCTAAAGTTGCAAGCCCATTGTTTTGTATTTCATATTTTTCTTCACACGTATTTTTAATGGCTAGGCCCTTACATGACAGCTGCCAGGTTTTCAAATGTGAAATTCAGTTGACTTGCTTTTTTACAGGAGCATGAGTTACAAGTCACAGACTGCTTCTGATTGTCCAAAATATTTATATTTATTTGACTTTGCCTTACATCTAGTTCACTTGATTATATGGATTGCATTTAGCCATTCTTTTTTTACAGTAGAATCTCAAATACCAGTTTACAATAGCAGTTTTTGCAGTCAGGTAGTGGGGTGTTGTGTAGTAGTGAACAGCTAGTTTTTTGTTTCAACAGTAGGACACTAGGGGGAGCATAAAGATTAATTCTAGTCTTTGGGAGGTTTATAACAGGAGATTGATATAGACAATATTAAGAACAAGCAATCCCATCTGTCCAGTTTTCCTTGCCCAGACTTTCTATGCTGATGTTAAGGGTCTGACTGAATTCTGTAAATATTTAGTTTGGTTAAGATAAAACATACAACTAAGTCAGCAAATTGTCATGTACTACTGATAGGAAGAAACATACGTTGTGCTCTCTGTGCTTTCTCGAAATGGTGCAAAGTGTGTTAGCTTAAGAAATGGCTTGAGATGTGGAAATTCTGATTTTCATAAAACAGGAGCTCTGGTATTTTTTTGAAGACAAGCCTACAATTCTCTGTATGTGTTTTTCTTTCCAGAAAAATCTAATCTTTTTTCATGACAATAACAGGGCCCTGCAGATTCACTAGGAGTGAGCATTGCTGGAGGTGTAGGAAGTCCTCTTGGAGATGTTCCTATATTTATTGCCATGATGCATCCGAATGGAGTTGCAGCTCAGACTCAGAAACTCAGAGTAAGTTAATTGTTCAGAAGCTTGTAAAGATTGCATGGGTAATGCACAGTAATTACTCTAGGCAGGCAATAAATTAGCAGTTTAATGATACAGTCATAAGTGCTTCTGGCTGTGACAAGAATTTTTGCTGTTTGGATTGATGAAACGGTAACTCAGATCGGTAGCATGCTAAAAGGTAATTGCTGAAAGATACTAACTATGGGAAGGAAGTCCTAAAGCAATCTTGGATCATAGAGGTAGTCAGCTTGTGAAAATGGAAAGTAGAGAGAGTGGTTCAGAACGATGGATTCTGTAAGTGAGCTCCACTGATGAGTGTGTTGGACATTCCTGCAACTGAATGTATGCAGTCTGTTTTATCTCTCCTGTTTTCTATGCATATCTATCTTAGGATAGAGATGGTACTTTTTAGGTTCTGAGTTGAAGTGGGAGGTCTTATCTGATACAGCACTTAACGTATCTACTGTATCCCACCTGTACTGGAGGTGGTTGAATTTGACTCAGTGCGCCTTGGAAAATGGACAGTGTTACTTCAGGATGAATTCAAGCGTATAATCTCTGATGACCATTTACTACTTCGGTCTGTCTATCTTCAGGTGATGTGCAAAATGCACCTCTTATTTTACATGCTGTGTACTTCTAGAGTATTAGGATCAATTCTGTAAAGCATCATTACTTTTTTACACTGAGTACACTAAACCAGTGTAATTTGCTAATTGTGATGTTGAATATTCCACCTTCATATTAGATCATTATGTAGTTTAAGGATAATTTGCCTTTGAGAGAAAATATACTGTGAACAGTTGCTAATATCTGTCTTCCTGCCCTCTATCGCTGATAAGATCTGGCTGAATGCAGATATACAGAACAGATCTGCTATTGTTGAAAGAAAGTGTCAAATAAATCTATGTATCTAAACTTATTTTTAGTTAGATTTTCTACATTTTCTTCTGCAGGTTGGGGACAGGATTGTTAGCATCTGTGGCACATCTACTGAGGGCATGACTCACTCCCAAGCTGTTAGTCTCTTAAAAAATGCTTCAGGCACTATTGAGTTGCAGGTAAAAAATGTTCAGTGACATTTGGAATATTTTCTGAATGTTATTTTGCCAGCTGCTACAATTAATTATTTTAGTATCAGCATTCTCATTTTACTGGTTTACGAACTCTGTTCCTAGGTTGTAGCTGGAGGAGAAGTAAGTGTCATAACTGGTCAGCAGCAGGATCCACCTACATCCAATCTTTCATTTGCAGGACTAACTTCAACCAACATTTTTCAGGATGATTTAGGGTGAGTAACTGTAGAATATACAACCTCTGTAGCCTGTTACTTCAGGTAGAACTCAACCTAAAAAACTTAAAAATTCTAGCAAATAATGGATGAATTGTTTGACTTAATCACGACTTACACATTTGGTGTATTTGGTACCTGTAGGCCATAGGTCCTCTTCTGCATTTTTCATGATGTGATTTGTTGTGCTGCTTTATTTTGCCCCTCTGGAGTTGAGACATGATTTGATTTTTTTCTCTGTAAATGCAGCCTGCTTAGTTTCACTGTGCCTTGGTAGCTGAGATTAGTTGATAAACACAAAATGTTTTTTTCAAGATTTAAATAGCAAGGCCCTTTCCACAGAGGTACCTGTGTTTCCATAATGTGCTTTCTAGCACTGGGCTATTGGGAGCATCAAACTTTCCTGGTATATGAGACATACTGCTTCTGGTATACTGCAAAGTACAGCTATGTAAACAAGTTTTGCCTCAAAGGGAAAGAGAGAATGGGGTCCTTTAGTCACACAAACCTACTTCGAAAGGTAGAACTTCAAACTTTTCTTACAAAGTCTATGTGGGCAAATAGACCTATAAACGGTCTGTATAAACACGTACATACAAATACAAAGTCATCCTAGAGGAGGAGAGAAACAAACCTTACAACATAAAGTATTTGGGCTAGTTTTAGACATTTTTTTAGGAGGTTTCAATGTAGATGTTTGTTATGGAGATTTGAGGTGCTGGTATTGCATCTCTGCTATGGTAGCAAGCACTGTTAGTGGGATGTTGCAGCCGTAACTATGCCCTGAGCTGGCTGGAAGAGGTGTTTGAAATAGCTCCCTTTAAGTAATAATGAGAGCATTAGACAGTTACAGTGTTTTACATTAACTAAAATAGCCAGTTCATTATAATAAAAGCACCTGTAGTTATAGTGGAAAGGGAAATTTATTGCTTAGCTTGAAAGGAGAAATGTTTTTTGTTGAATATTCTGCATGTTAAATCGTAAGTTCAGACAACATCACAGTACTCTTTTTTTTTTTCCTTTTCTTAGACCTCCTCAGTACAAGACCATTACTCTGGATAGAGGACCAGATGGCCTAGGCTTTAGTATTGTGGGCGGTTATGGCAGTCCCCATGGAGACTTACCCATTTATGTGAAGACAGTGTTTGCAAAGGTAAGTGTAAATTTGTTCAGTCAATCAATTTATTAATTCACAGCAGCTACTATCTTAAATCATGGCCTGAGTTTGAAGCCAAAGGATTGTTACAGTTTCTTGCAGCTTTTCTGCCTTAGTGCAAGTGCTGGTCAAAATGTGCTTGCAGCATTTGAAGGCTGTAGTCTTAGAAAGGTTCAGAATTTCCAAATGCATGTGACTCTGCATATGGCAGTCTTCTTCAACTCTCAAAACTGGAATTGTGCACATACATAGAAAAACAGTTATATCTAGAGTGTATTTTCATCAGGTAGTAGAAAGGCCTGTTTTATTTATTTTGACTGAGAGTCTGAAAGGTAGACAGACATAAAATAGTCAGTCTGGTCCTTTGGAGAAGTTGAGGTACTCCCCTGGGTTTGACAGTTTGGACTGCCCTAGGAAACAGCCCTGAGTCAGAGAATACTGGAATCAAGAATCCCAAACTTTCATGGTATATCAAAGTACAGAGCTGGGTTTTGATTACTGAATTTCTTATGTAAGTTGCTGAAAACTTTGTCAGGCCTTGAAAATCTTGCTTCTGTGATAGTAGAGTTTAAGTGTTGTACTAGCTGGATGTACAGGGTTAAGGGAATATAAAAATCCTGTAGATCTGATTTCTAAATGTTGTGAAACTTAGACAGGGCAGGGCATACTGCAGCACTAGCAGGCTCTACTACAGCTGACCGTAGTTGAATCATTGAAAATCAAAAAAGTTTTAAGGGGTTTTGTGCACTGAACCCGTCTTACTCAGACCATAAGGGCAGCGTGGCAGGGAGAAGAAGGAATGCATGAGTCTGCAGTTACATGTTGTATCGTTTCAGGGTGCAGCAGCAGAAGATGGACGCCTGAAGAGGGGGGATCAAATCATTGCTGTGAATGGGCAGAGTTTAGAAGGAGTGACCCATGAGGAAGCGGTTGCTATTCTGAAAAGAACAAAAGGAACAGTCACTTTGACTGTTCTGTCCTGAACAGGCTGCCCAAAGGGGTAGGGTCAATAAGACTGTGTTATTTACATTCCACATAGCAAAGAGAATGGAAATGTTTATATAGCCTTCTTGCTGTTCCAGCTTCGCAGGACTGTGTTACAACACTGAAAAAAATAACATTTAACCGTATTTTTGTATACAGTAGAAGTATTTCTCTCACCGTCAAACCACTGGGATGGAGTTATGTCAACTATGGAAAGACACATATTTTTCCTGCTAGTATTGTAATGAATTCTTGTAAGCCACCAAAAAACCCCAAAACACCCAGAATGTTTGCATTAATAACCACACAACAGAACTGGAATGTTTTGCTAAGAAGGTTTGGATATTTGAAATGTATTGGAAAAATTATAGTCACCAAGTCAAAAAGGGGGTAAGCATGGGCAGCAGTCATCAGAAAACAGTAATAAGGTTATTGAAGGAAGAAAGTATTAACAAAATGAGGAATTTGGGGAAAAGAAGGAAAAGTATGTAACCTGAAGGCAGATGATTAATGGGTTAGGTGGTTATTTGTATTGTTTCACAATGCCCAAGTAGAAAGAGCTGGAAGGGTGACTCAGGTGGGTTTTTTTGCTTGTCTATTTGTGTGTTTAAATTTCTGAAGTCACAGTGTATCAAAAAAAAAAAGAGAAAACTGTGTTTTAGTTTGGCTTGGGTTTGAGGCTTTGGGTTTTTTCTTTGAGGAAGGGTGTGTGTGTGTTTGTTTTGAAAGGAGAGGACTTGTGCTCAGGGCTGAATTATCCGTTTGATAGTGGAAACTACTCCTTGTGAGTGAGTGCCCAGCAACTGCAGTATTAGAAGAACTAGAGTTTTCTTTCATAGCAGTAGTGTTTTCTAGCCTATATGGGTGTGAAAGCAACCTTCCCAATATGAAATGTGTGTAAGTGAAGGTTTTCCTATTCCAATGTGCAAGATTAACTATAGGCTCAGTGCAGAGGTTTCTGCAAGCTTCTTGAATCAGAGCCACAAACAAACCACTCAGGGTAGGTTTACTTAGGTGCAGAGAGAGACTTGTGGATACTGGTTAAGCCAAGGTGGAAGAAGTTGATGTTATGATATTGCTGCCACTATCAGTAGCAGCAAAGTTTGAGTCCTCCTTGGACTGAGGAGGCCTAAAACCACAAGTTGAGGGTGTGTAAAAGGCTGAAAATCCCTCCCAGTGGAGGTGAGTAGCAAGACAGTAGTGAAGGTCTTGCATCAGCATTAAGCAGAAGAGGAGATTTGAGGGCCACAAATACTGTTTGGGGGTTATACAAAGATAAGACAGTGTCTGGTAAGTACGATGCAACCGTGGAGCTGTGTGGTCATGGGCAGCAGTGTGGTCCATAAATTTATCAACATCCTCGGGTTCCTAAGTTGACATCCTCTCTAAACCTTTATTCAAAAACCATGCTCACTGAAACCCTTATCTGGCTGTACCTTGCCTTTGCCTCTGCTCCTTCAAACTGGATCTTGGGAATCTGGCAGATAAAGCACAATTTGCCCATAATTTACCTTCCTACAGAAAAATTCCACAAGGTCTTTTGAGGGAGAAAGATAGGTAGCTAATTAGCAGCAAGACCATTTGTGGTAATTAGCAGGGGAAAAAATTGTATCAAGAAGGCCATCACGTCAGGTGTCATTTAAGAGAAATCTGAATTGAAAATGCAGGCAATGGTCAGGGGCCGATAGGGGAAGATACAAAGGACTAGCGTTTGTTTCAGTGGGACTCAAAAACAGTATTAGGTATGTCTGTGAAATACTATTAACAAATTGATAGCTAGGTCTAAGTGAATTGTAAACAACCCCTGCCCTCGTTGTCTCTCTTAACTATTCTAGAAGTTACACTGTGGTAGGCCAAGATGGAAGAAAACAGATGGTACCATTACTGGATGCTGTTGTTACTGAGTCGCTCTTTTATTATTATTCCTTGGTTAGAGTGAAAAATGCCTACATTACAGTATGTAAAGTCACTTTAAATAGTATCTATATTTGTAACAGAAGTAGTGTACAGATATTACTGCTGTTGTGTCTAAATGGAGGATTTAAGTGAATAAATTCCAAACTGTCATGATGAAGAAATAAAGTTGCAGGTGTGTTTCTGGTTGCTTTACAATGGCATGCTTGTATTGTTCATTCTGTTGTGAAAGATTAATTCAAAAAAACGTAACAAAAAAATGGCATTACTCTTTGTGTAAACTTTAAAGCATCTGCTAAAAATTGCTTTACTCGGATTTTAAGATTTTATCTGCACTTGCAAACTCTTAGCAAATCCATGAGACCAGATACCAAAGCTACCTAAGAATTAATATGAAGTTGCCTTGCTTTTTTGAAACAGAGAGCATTAATCATTGTTCAGTCTGTTTAAAAAACATTTCTTGAGGCATCGGACTTGCTGTGAGTGTTCAAAGCCTGGGACTTTGCTTTTAGCTGTGACCCATGCTGCTGCTTCACAGTGCAGGATCTCCCTTGAGCCCTGCGCTGGGAAAGTTGGAGCATGACCAGTGCTGAGCAGCTGCCATACTCTAGGCCGTGAGGTGTAATAAACTTTGCATACTTAGGATGTTTGGTTTTCTTTATTATTTGGTATTCAACGCAACTTTCATGTCACAGGGGTTAGTCCTGTAAGGTGCTAGGTACTATGGCCCCAGTTCTACCAAGTCTTCTGGTTTTGGTTACATTTTTTTCCATGTGACTATGTTAACTGTGGGACTTGACAGGATTGGAGCTGAAGGTCCTGGCATCCTAAAGGCTCCAGCCCATTGTCTGTTCAGATACACAGCCCTTTCTTTTAACTCTGCTTGCCTTTCACCTGTTCAGTGCTCATGATCTTAGAGTGGTATTAATGAAAGAGACTGTCACTTCTTGTAAGCATGTGCCTGGACAAAGGACAGCTGGCTTATGGGAATGCACATATTTCATTCCTTGGCAATGAGCAGGTATCATTGGCATGGCTGCTTTCCTGTTCTTTCCTCTGCTGGGTTTTATTTCTGGGTTAGCTTTATAGAAGCAAATGTTATTGGTAATTCTCAGTTGGGAGAATGGGTAGAATTTGGGAGCCATTGAGGATCCCCTTCCCTTCGCCCTATCCAGCCTCTTTTTAAAAGAAAAAAAAGCAGCTGTATATTCTATAGACCTAGATATGGACTTGCCTGAAAACAAACAAACAAACAAACAAACAAACCCCCCACAACCCTAAAAGAAGAAAACAGTTGTCATCTTTGTTCTTAAGTGGCAAAAAAAATGGTTTTTTTTACTGGCAGAGACTTGGAAGTAATGCGGAGGAACTTAGTACTTTTAACAGTGTTTTGCAAAGAAAGCCTTACCTCAGAGTGAGAGTGACATTGGAAAGAGGCTGGTAGTCGTTTCCCCCTTGAACACCTTTTTCTTGCTTTTTAAAAAATCTTTTTTCAGCATCTAAAATGGTCACGTGTAGGGAGCAACCTCTGTCTTAGGCACAACTTGAAACTAGTAAAAATAGATAAAAATTTTCACTTCTTTACAAATGTGATTAAAACTGTGAACACTGTTGTCCTTTAGCCTATTCAACACCTACAGTGTACATACAAGCTGTTGTTATTTCTTTCTGAGTTAAAGGTTGTGCATCTTCCTCAACAGCTGTGTAGATCTTGATTTTAATGCATTTTAGTTCATAGTGGCTGTTGGCAGGGTTACATGTTAACTTGTGAAGTTGTGCCACCGATATTTGGGAAAATGCTAGCAGCATCAAGTTAGACTGATCCATTTCAAACACAGTATACCTGCTAATGGGAGGTGACGCCTAAATAGATCAAGTTTCCTAACTTTTTGGCATATGTTTTCATTCTCCTGTGGTAAGATCTTCCACAATATTCTTGAACTTGCTACTCCCAATGAAAATGGCCATGTGAAATGGGCAGGAAAATACTAGGTGTTGCTTCTCCTACTTCAGTAGAAAGAAGAGAATAATTTCTGATGAACTACAAATCCTGAAAGCTGTGTACATCTCAGTTGAAGATAACAGAATTGTCCAAACTGGATTATTCATTTTTAACTCAAGATTTTTTGTTATGTTGCAGCAGTAAATTTTTACTTTTTAGCAAGTGAACAAAGCAGGCTTTCACGTAGTCTTTCTCAGCAAACTACTTTCTGATCAGTCAGGTTTTTTGATCTTCAGAGAGATAGTTTAAATACATAACTTTTTTTTCCATTACATAGAGAAAGTGTTTGAGTCGTGTACAATATCTGTGTTCTTAGCTGGAAGTGCTATGCTGAATATTTTAAGTACTTGCAGTTAAATCTCCAGCTTACCCATAGGTAGCCAAATGAAAGGTTTTTGTCTAAGATGGGAGGCTTTGAAGTTGTCAGCACTTGTTAATGTTTTCTGGTATTTCAGCCTTTGGCAGTTTATTAGTTAAGATTACAGTTTGATAAGTGTAGTTCAGTTTATTTAATAGTACACCTTTACTCAGCAAGGTAGGCATTATACCTAAAAGGGAGTTGTGAGCATTTCTATGGGATGAGGGATACCTTTTTGAGACTCTCAGCCCTGGTCAACAACAGTGTCACAGTTCGCTGTGTTTTCACAGCATTTATGTATGCTCCTCGCTGTTCATAGCCAGGGAATAGTGCGCAATCCCAGGACTAGGAGGACTGAGACCCCAGGGCACGTTTTCAGGATTCCTTATCAGGTTTCCACTGCTGCACACAAGAGGAAGGTAAAGGGAGCCTGAGTTTCTTGTTGGGCACCTCACGTGAGCACTTAGGCAGAGGCACATTAAAGGCCTTTGCAGGTTGTAACTTTCAAGTGCCTTCTCATCACAAGGATGCCATAGCCGCCGCGTCCAGCACTTCAGAATTTTACATTATTGGGGGTTTTACAAAAAGTAATGGGAGCAGCACCTTGGGTAGTTAACGGGAAATGAGTTATTCTCTGTTTTGGGAGAATCTTTGACCGAAACTGTGAGAGACATACATGTTTTGGCTTGGAAAAATTTATTCATTACTCAGTATTAAATATGAATATGCTTGATGGAATTAGAAAGGTCAGCATTGCAGATGAGCTATATAAATATCAGTATAATCCTAATGGTTAAAGCAGCAAATGCTCACTGGAAAGTCTTTGTGACAGGAACCACTGAGGACAGATGATAATAAAGATTATCATATGGGGAAATCATTAACCTTTGTTGCTGTCACCAAGACCAGAAGATGTCTCAAAGTGAAAGTATTCGTATTTTTTTCATGCTTTTTTAGTAAGTCCACACCAACTCTTTTTCCCATACTTTTTACTTTTTCCCAAGTGTAAAGGGCCTGCAAAGAGGTGTTACTCTTCTGATATTCTTGGAATGAAAAAAGTGACTGTGTCATTGCTTCAGATATGTCCCTTTTCTTGTTTTTAATGACTATATACAAACACAGGTAGTGCAAGAAAATGTTGCTCTTAATGTTAGAATTCTCTTGGGGAATGCAAGCAACTCCAAACCTAGTGTCTGGGCTGGAGACTTAATTTTTGGTAGTTGGGGGTTTAAAAGAGACAAGTGACACATATAATATAGTAAATTATTGTTTCATGGTGATCTTAAACGCTCGATAATACCAGCTGCATCTGCAGCTGCTTTTGTGTACCCCTAGATGTTTCACTGCTTGAATTCTGATGTCCTGGAAAAGTTCCTGTAAAGGGAAGGCTTAGGCTCACTGTTTCCCTTGTAAGTCATGCTTTAATGGAAAATAAGGTCCAGCGGCATTTTGGAAGAGTAGGTTTCTGTCTGTATGAGAAATTCTGACTTTTAAGTCCCAGGCAGACAAAAGCTCTGATGCTGTTCCTGACGGACTTGCTTTCTGAGAGATGCGGTGGTTGGAAACCCACCCCTGAGTGTAGCAGGCACCAGGGCACTCCCCCATGGGATTGATGCGTACCTGGCTCCCCTCAGTTGGCATACAGCTGTGTACCACAGATCTGACAAACTTCACTTGCAGTCCTAGAAGTCAGGAGTTTTTGGGTTGTTTGGTTGTGTGGTTTGGTTTTAGGTTTTGGTTTTTTTTTTCAAGATCTACCCTTGAATGTCTTGGCTTTAATTTAAAGATTGTGCAGAGGACCTGCATTTTTCTACTTTTATCTCCAGTTATCATGTGCTTCCCTTTTTAAGCATATACAAAATGAGAAGTAATCTGCTCACTTTTTTTGTTAATGCAGAGTCAGAGGTTGTTCTAACCAGATTTACTTCACAAAAATGTTTGTGTGCACAGTCTCCCAGTGAAGCTTTTACAGCCCCTGTCACAACACTGAATGACAACAGTGATTGCCTTTGTGTTAAATTGTGTTTTGTTCATGTCAAATGGCAGCTGACCATCAGAACTCTGTGTATATAGTCTCTTGCCCTCTGGAAAAAAGCCTTTACTTTTCCTATTGCAGTCACTACAGCTGGAAGAAAAAAATGTAACTGGACCTTTGTATTTAAGTGCAGATTTATGGAATACTAATATTTAGTAGAAATAACTTACTAACAGTTCATTGTTTGCTGTCATGTGGCATCCTCTTCTTTCCATCCTAAGAAGTCAGAGACTCTTCAAAGCTGTTTATTTTGCCAGCAGCCAAACCACTCCCATCTGCACTTCCCCTGCTCCCATTTATTTTGATTTGTGTGTGTGTTGGGGTGGGCAAGGGGAGTGTGTTATGTGTGAGGGGAGGATGTCAAAGGCTTTGTGTGTGTGCATGCGCATGTGCGTTTATACGCATATGTGTGTGTAGTTTAGGGAATAGTACCGTGCAAGTGCTAATTATTAACCTCCAGATATTTCCTCCCAGGCATGATTTTTTTTTTTTTTTTCCCCCCCGTGGAATAAATTATAATAGGTGCTCTAACCCTTTTTTATCCATAGGTATCATAGGATTTTAAGAAACAGAGTAAATATTTGATGTATTCTAACATCAAGAAAAACTGCAGCAGAGGGATTATCTGTTTCTTCTCCACTAGATTGTAATTATTGCGTTTCTTGATGAACCTTTTTCTAATGCAAGCATACATATTTTTTATTAGCCTGGTATGTTTAAGAATGGAGTATGTTCCAGTTTGAGCTTTCAGGGCAATTAAATCCTATTTGAAGTTGAGAAATATTTGGGTCTGGGGTACTGATGCAGTGTTTGTGGGCCTGAGAGCACCTCATGAGGTATGAGTACAATCCAGGCTTCCTTACTGTTAAAAGCTTTAGGCCCATGTCAAAGATAGATGTTCATAGGACTGTTCCTTCTATATACAGGAATTGTACTCAATTTTACTCAGTTTGAACTCACATACCTGTATATATTGTTGACACTCGAGCTTAAACCTTAAATCTGTTGGCCAGGCTAGCAAACCTCTTTGACCAAGCCCAAAGCGGCAACCCTGAATTAGAATTTTTTCCTTCTCAATGTCAAGGAGAAGATGGAGCAAGAAAAAAATCTCGGGCAACAGGCAGCAAGGAGACAGGTATTTGCTGGTGCCTGGCAGCCTGTTTGCTTTGGTCTGTAGTGATAGGTGGCTGGAACTGCCCTAGTCTGCACTTCCAGTTAAAAAGTGAATGGGTACAGGAGAGGGGCTCACCCATTTAGGCACAAATAGGCCTGGAGGTGGCCACCAGCAGTGAACACTGCCTGCATGAGTGTTTCTTTGGTATTTCAAGATGAAAAAAAAGTGTTTATGCAGTCAGTTGCTGGTTTCAGCTTGGGCATTTAGCCTGGGGGCTTGGGGTGCCGAAGCTTTGTGGGAGAGGCTTTTTGTCTGTAGCACCCAGTCCCACAAGACCACCTTGAAGTCAGACTAGACATGGGAGAGGCACCTAGTTTTGTCCACAGATGCTGACTTTTGTGCAGCTGCATCTCTATGCATTAATCGTTTTCGGTACTAGCCACTAGATAGCACTAGAGAATCAAGGTAAGTCTCAAACAGCATGGGATGCAAAGATTTAAATGAACCCAAGCACTCCAAAACTAACAACCACTGAGTCTGTGGTTGGTGTTCAGCCCTGATCGGCAGCCTAATGGAAATTGTTCAATCAGAAGAAAGTTACTTTAACTTCTGCTGTATTTAAAATGTCTGCACTGATGTATTCCCAAGCAAAAAAACCATAGAAGTAGCATGAGCAGTTACCCTACTCTAGCCTTCTTTTTAATACTTTTGATCTTTATTGAAGGCCACAAGCTTCAACAAAATATGCATTAAATCCAAAATGTTTTATATTGGCCATCACAAAATGAATGCTTTAAAACTGAAGTAAAAATACACCTCCAAAAAATATCCATAGGGATATAAGCTTTCCAAAATGATGCCTCCAAAAACATATCCTCAACAGAACTCACTTGCAAAGAGGGTAAAAAGTCATCTGTGTCTGTCACTTTCTGGAATTTTATCACTTGCAAAATTATTTGGCATTTTTATCGTTCCAGGAAGAATTTAAGGTAATGAAGAAATCATTACTGACATCTCTGTGAGAAGCCAAGAACTGATGTTTTTAATCTCTGCTATGAAAAGCAATAAAGGTACAACTTCTGCTTGCTTACAGACAGCCTTTCAAGAAACCCCACATGAAGTTTTTTCTAAGGGATTAGGAAACCCAAAGAGGTCATAAGAGAAAGGCATGGGTTACTGCCTGCGTGTGCTGGGCATTTTCATAGGTTTTGCACACCTTGTAAACCATATGCTTAATGCATGTGAGTACTTTTTATCTGTACATCCATATACAGTTTTTCTGGCAGTCCTGAGGAATACTGCACGGGTATGCATGGTGCCGTGCAAAATCAGAAACTTGGTCATCTCCTCTGAAAACTGCATTCCTGACTTCAGTTTCAAAATATTGTGTGGGGGATCACAAATTCTTCTGTTAGTTATTAACAGGGTTTGTATACCCAAATGCCACATCCGGCTTTGGTAACATGTTTCGGGAGTTTTTGGTAAGGATCTAAAATTTGAAGTCTGAAGGTCTTGAACTCCTAGAAAAGTGTCTCCTAAATATTTGTCTTGAAGGATGGTTTCATAATCAGCTCAGGGCATCTGGCTCTTGTGGCTTGCTTCTGAACTACATTAAACAGACTGATCTCAAAATAAGCAACGGTACTGCAGCTTATTTGCTGTAGGCATGCTTTGTCTTAGGTATGGGGACTTCAAGGACCGTGGTCTCAGCTGTCACTGATAGAAGCTTGCAGGAACTCCCAGCGGACTGGGCTGAACTCTCAGCCAGTAAGCTGTTCCTTGCAGAAATGACAGCCTGTTATCAGCAGATGCATGGGCTATCTTTGAGGCTTGCTTACACATACAGTACCTCCAGAATATCATTACCTACCAGCTTTCTATAGAAATTCACCTTTTGCCGTCAGTATGTGAGAGGCGTATGTTTAAACAAGATAAGAGATTTAACAGCACTGAAGGTTGATCATCTGTTTCTCCACAATTTAAATTGAGGTTTTGCAGCCCTCCTTTTCCCTCCCACACCAGTCCCTCAGCCGAAGCTTGGAGGGCTGAACTTCCTTGGTGATAAGAGTCAATTATGCGAACATAAGCTGAATAAGGTTTGTCAATCACTCTTCCAGCCCGCTTCAAGCATCCTTTACCAGTGGACAGCTATTTGCAGTTGGCAGGCCGGTGAAGCAGTTACCTACAGGACTGGAAGGTGAACTGGCATTACAGTGCAGATAAAGCAAGATTAGTGACTGACATTGTACCACAAATCCTTCCAGCCTCTTTTTGGCCTTATTTATTTACTGCGCATATAAAACTATACTAAGCATGTCCGGGCTACTACTAGGCTTCGTTCTCAAATGCAGCAGATTTTACAGAGTTAGTTCTGTGATTTGTTTTTCTCCAAATGCCTGTGGCAGGGAAGCTGTTTTTGTAAGTGCTTTGAAAACAAGTTCCAGCAAAACTGATCTTTATCAGCTCCCGTTCAGAAGGCTGCACGTACTGAATAGTGAAACAGGCCAGTTAAATTTTAATCTGGGTTACATAAAAGATTGTTCTCAAAGTGGCACATATTGACATTGTTCTCACACCCATTAACTTGCAACTGGAAAGTGAAAAGGCCAGGAGAGATGTAAAACCTCTGTGTGTGTCTGTGTGTGTGTGTGTGTAAACAACTTCTAGATAGGTTATGGTAGAATCACAGAAACCTTTCTGCAGCATCGTGGCTGTGTGGTGCTTGTTTTTTTCCTCGTGGGGTGGGAGGGTGGTGCCTTGCAGACTAAGAGTTATGTAATTCTGTAGCTTTTTGGGGGGAAGAGTCATAGTTTTGGGGACCCACTGTCAACACACTGAGGATCTTTTTCATCTAAGTTTAGAGGAGTAGTGAGGATGTGCCCAGAGGCCCGGGTGTGGCCTGAGCTGGGAAGATTCCTGTGTAAAGACAAAGGGATACAACACATATAGTTGGGCAAAAGACAGAATACATTTAGCTTATTACAGGTGGTAAAATTTAGTTGAGTTGCCCACATGCAATTCTAGCCAGTTGTTTCTAAAAGTATATGCTGCTGGATGGTGCTGTTCTTAGTGAAGGACCTGCCATTACTGCAAGAGGAGAAGCACGTAAAGACACATGTGCCTAGATGAACCAGACTGCCACTCCTGAGAGCTGTAGGACTGCACCAGCGCTGCCTAGGAAAAATGAGAAGACAGTCTGATGCATTAGTTCTCTTTTGGGGGGGATTTCTGATAGTATTTCTTATCTATAGTGAAACTCGAAGCAATATTTTTTCCAAGTAAGTAACCTCTGATCTTTAATATTAATTTAACAATATTTACAATGTTTCTCTTCTAATTAACTTTATTTTAAAAAGAGACAGTTTTTGTACAGAATTAGGAACAGGTTTTTTCTGTGTTGTAAAGTCACGCTTTAGGGTATTTTAAGATCTAAGAACAAGTAAGTTCTATAGTGTGCCAAACTCAGAGGTCATTTACATACCTGTGATGCCTTTTAATCTACATCAGAGACCTTTCATATTTACACCTGTGTACCTCAGATGATAAAATGGCCTGAGGCATTTGGTTCCCCCTTTGGTTTCAAATGCTGTTCCATTAGCATTGGGTATGACTTCACTTACACGCAGGACTGCTTCTTAAATGGCCATGGGGAAATTTTTCCTTGATTCACTTTTTGCCACGGGAATTAACTACTAATCAAAATCCCAGGAACACTGCCATAGCTAGATGAGGGAAAGGCTGTGCATGTTCTCTACCTGGACTTCAGCAAAGCCTTCGACACAGTCTCCCATAGCATTCTCCTGGAGAAGCTGGCGGTTCATGGCCTAGATGGGTGTACTCTTCACTGGGTTAAAAACTGGCTGGATGGCCGAGCCCAGAGAGTCGTCGTGAATGGAGCTAAGTCCAGTTGGTGGCCGGTCACAAGTGGTGTCCCCCAGGGCTCAGTTCTAGGGCCGGTTTTGTTTAATATCTTTATCAATGACCTGGACAAGGGGATTGAGTGTGCCCTCAGTAAATTTGCAGATGACACCAAACT
>JAKFQP010000061.1:3507090-3575652 GCA_023375905.1 Nycticorax nycticorax | reverse complement strand
CGGCCTCTTCTCCCTGGTAACGGACAATAGGACGAGGGGGAATGGTCTGAAGTTGTGCCAGGGCAGGTTTAGGCTAGACATTAGGAAAAATTTCTTCACAGAAAGGGTTGTCAGGCTCTGGAATGGGCTGCCCAGGGAGGTGGTGGCATCCCCATCCCTGGAGGTATTTAAAAGAAGGGTAGATGAGGTGCTTAGGGACATGGTTTAGTGGTGGGATGGCAGGGTTAGGTTAAAGGTTGGACTCTATGATCTTAAAGGTCTTTTCCAACCTAAATGATTCTATGATTCTATCATCCTTTATCCACCTGAGCCTGTTTAGTCAAGTGGGTTGCAATGGCAAGCCGTTGGCTGAAGTGGTAAGGCCAGGTGAGAATGATACACGTGCAAGCATCAGAAGGAACAGAATACAAAACAAAGCAACCTCAAGAGCTGGAGGGCCAGACATACCTATTTGCTGCTTAACCTATTTGCCGCTGAGTCTTTGGGAAGTCACACATCCTCCTGGTTAATTGTATTCAGTCCCCAGAGACAGCTAAGGCTGTCTTTGAGGCTGTGTCTTCAATACAGTGAAGTCTCAAAATGATGAGTAATGCAGTCCTCATCTGTGAGGAAGGATCAGAGCAGGGAAGAAGGGTCAGAAATAGGGAGATGGCCCTCCACTTTGTCACAAAAGCTGTGCCTTTTATTAAAGCTTGAGCTGGGCTCCAGCCCTGGCCCATGAAAGCCAACCACACAGTAAGATCATGTGGTCTGTTGGCCAAAATCAGTCGTCGAACCCACAGTCAACACATTTTAGTAGTGATTAAACCTGACTTCCTCTCCACTGTGGATGTGGTCTTAAACTTGCTTGCACCAAAATTGTGTGGGTAATTGTTTGCTTCTGTACACTGCCCAGCATTATTTAATTAGGGAAATGTGCTTGGCAGGAGGTGGAAGCTGGAAAAGACAGAATCCTTGTCAACAACCCATGTGGTTCCCAAAAAAGCAGGGTGAAAGTGTGTGAAAGGCAGATGGTAAAACGCTGCGTAAGTGGTGGTATGTGTGGCTGCTGACAACCCAGAAAGTGAGGATGAGCAAAGGTACCCGACTGAAAACTTCAGGAGTCACATGCCATGCTATCCTGTCTCAGGGGAGGTGCAGGAGTCTTGGCATTGCCTTTCTGGTGCCCTGTAATCACTCTTCTAGTGCTTACAGTGCACCTGAGTAAGGCATGGCTCAGAGAGGTCAACAACTTCCCTGTCTAGAAATTTCTGCTGACAACAGATAGTCTGGGAAAATTGTGCTTATTACTTAAGAATTTGTGGGGAGATCTGGTAAGCAACCTCCTTTCTGTTTTCCTTAAACGGCAAACTTTGTCTTCCACACATCTTACAGACACACCACCAGAGATTCAAATTTGTGGATTTTGATCCCTAAAGGCCAGTTAAGATTAAGCAGGGACACAACCAAAATAAAACAAAAGGAAGTGTCTTTCGCAAAGTGCGGTTACCCCAAAAAACTGTCTTCAGGTTATGCTATGGCATTCAGATGAGAGATGAGGCGAGCTGAAAGGAAGCAGCAGGCAGTCTGAAAGATGGCTCACATGTAAAGCCAAGCTCAGTTCTAGGGAGAAGTGGTATATGTATTGCATGCTTTATTGATAGGCTCCTAAGCTAGCAGATGTGGGAAAATAAATCCAAAATTCAAGTGGAAATTCTTCCCATAATTATCGTTTACTTCCTTGCTTTTTCCAAAGACCTATAATTACTGCTTTAGCAGATAAAACCTGTAACTGGAGTTAAGGAAGGTATAGTAAGCAGCTGTCTTTGTGTTAGTGATAAAATCAAGGGGGGCAGATCTGAATCAGGTTTGTAAAGCATAAATTTATCTTGTAGCCAAATCAACTAAAAGTAACACACCCCTTACCATCTGCTCAATGACAGTTTCCAGCAGTCGTGCTGCAAACGTCCTCTGGAACTGCTGTTACGGACAAATAATTGACAAACCGTCCAAATGCTTTAAGCCATCATCAGTCCATTGGGTGGCATTAGGGCTCCCTGGCCTTGAAGGGGCCAGTGCAGGTGCCCATTTTGCATCCAAATGTATGTTTTTAAGCCAAGTTGTTGCTGTGATGCGAATCCAGCTACACGATTCCACCCACTAAAGGTATAAATCTGTGAACTTTATGAAGAAACTTGTTCAAGTACTGCAATAATCCTTACTAAATGCTTACATTTATCTGGGACAAATAGGATGTAAATTGCCAGAAAAGTCTTACCATATGTTAAGGACTGTCTGCAGTTCCAGACTACATGATGGAATTCAGGAGTTTATTTCACTTTCGGTAGAGGCTTCAGGTATCATCCCAAGCACGTCATGCATTTAAATATAGGTACAGCTACCAATGTAGTGGCTTTAGTGGCTTGACTTTGCTGAGATCTACCTGCCACAATGCTGTGATCACTTGATTATTATTCCAGGAGATCTGGAGGGGCACTCCAACAGGAGATGCATGTAGACTGGAGACTGCATTTACATGGTACCTGTTTCCAAAGAAATTAATTTGTAGGGTGGAACTGTTGTTTCCAAAGACCTGATATCCATTTTATTTATCTTTCAGTGTAGTTATTCTGGACTAATTCTCATGTGGCTCCTTCAGCTGACTGCTCTTGTGGCACAGCTTCAGCTTTAGTCTCCTTCAAAAGGTGTCCAGTTTGGGTGATCCACTATATGAGGTGAATTAGTATGGTTGAAGATTTACTTTAGGAGTAGACTCCTGATCCAGACTGAAGTGCAAATGCAGGGATATCCAGACTATATACTTGAAATAAAGTTTTGACAATACAAGGTAGTTGTTAGCAATCAAAACTCTTGATAATTTTTAGAAAATGCTTTAACCAACAGATTTGTTATTACGATACTTGTGCCTTGATAAAGAGGTAGTGTTTACTTGAGGTCCAAATCTATCCCGTTTCAGATGAAGGACATAATGAATGTGTTTGCATTTAAGAGGCTGCATGCTAATAGGGAGGAACTGGCCTGTGGCTTAGGCAAAGCTTGTGCATTCTTATACAGAACAGCATCTGAGTGATGGGATTTAAGTAAGTGCTTTAGTCCTGTCCTCAACATAGGTACTTCCATATTTTACAGCCGTAAAAAAAATGCATCCTTTTTCTTTACACGTTTTAGGAAGGAAATATTAGATGGTGTTCAGGAAATACCATTGAAATACACATCTCTACAACATGTAGAGTCTGTCTCCAAGTTGCTACTTGGCCACTGCAGTTTCACAAATCAGTCCTCAGCTTAATGTATTAAGCCACTGTGATGAATCATAAACAGCATCTGGGAAGTGGCATTCCTGGCTCTTTGCCAAAGATTAGGTCACCTTCTCCTTGAATTGGACCTAGGACCTATACTTATTACCAGTTATACTGAGTCCAGTGATGATTCCAGCTTATTTAAGGACTACACAGGGAATGAGGGTCACATGCAAGGTTATAATGTAGAACGTCTTCTGAGAAGGTACACCTGCCTGTCTTCTGTATCCAGGAAAGCTGCAGTGCTAAAGGGAGGAGCAATTGGAAAATCAGCAAAAACCAAATTTTACTTAGAACTTTGTGGGTTGAAATCAGTACCATCTGCTCTAGCCAGAAAGTTGGACGTGGTGAGGGAATGAGCAAGAGGGTTCAGGGAGATGAAGCGAACAGCAGTGTTTCACCCACAGTGGGTAGAAGTAGTGCAGATGTCAATGCTGCCAAAGCCTGAAAAGGGTGCGTTCCTCTGTGAGGGAGTGGTGCTGTGCTGCCCCCGGGCAGGAGGGCTCTCTCCAAGCGCTATGCTCCAGCTCAGCCCCACCGCGCACTGGGTTTCGCGTCCTGCTCGGACTGTGCGCTTTGCACGCTGATGCAGGGCCACGTATCGCAACTGCAGATACGCGGGACAAGGGCCAGTGGGCTCCGTTGGGTTAATGCAGATTTTGGCTTTCTTACCCTTCCCTTCCTTTCTGTGCTTTTCAACAGCTGCTGAACATGGCAGCGATGGTTTTTCAAGGGTTGTTAACTCTGTGTGTCACTTTGCCTTGATTAGCTATGAAGATGTTACTGAGACACCGCTGGAGCAGTTTAGGTAAGACCTGGTGAAGTGGAACAATCCTCACTAGGTTGCTGCCTTTGTGATCAGCAGCTTCTGATGTTGCATCTTATGCTTCATTTATTTAATGGAGGCGTGGTATGAAGAGGAGAGATTTTCTTTTTTTCTCTCTGCTGTGTCTCTGTGAGTGGTCACGAATCCACGGGTTACTCTTTGTGTTCTCACTTCTGCATTTCTAAGGCAATAAGATACGAATCCTGAATTAGGTTGTTGAGTCAGAGGTGTAAAAGATATATAAATACATGTAGTAAAAATATACACTATTATATAGTATATATTTAGTATACATATAGCCTACATACAGACACTTTATACTATACTGTGTATAGTGTACATGTAGTAAACACACACTATGGTATACTATAGTGTACACTATACTATAGTGTACACTATACTATAGTGTACATATATGTGTAGAATATATAATGGTATATATATACATGATACCTATATATAAAAGCATATATAGAGTGTATATATACTATTTTATATTGTTTGTGTGTGTATATATATATATACACATGGACACCATTTTAATTGTATTTACCCTCTTCTGGTTGGTGTTGGATGCGGTATTTAGAAACGTGGAGCCACATAAAGCAGATTGCAATGTCTCCTTAGAAACTCTATTGAGCACAAAATGGGCTTTGAAGTCAAATGGTCCCCACACACTTACTTGTTACAAACCTCCAGATAATTTCTCCCAACTCCAAGTACCTTCAAAGTGTTTGCTTACAGGAGCTATCTTAATAGCGTCCTTTTCACTGCTGTGGGTACGTATTTGCACGCTATTAAAGCTATTCTCCATCTTGTCTTATTACATAATTATTATTTACTCCACTGCATACAAGTGCTGCATTTTAACACACCGTGACAACCCAAAAATTATAATGATAATATAAAAGCTAGAATCATATATACTTTTTGCTTTAGGGGAATGAAAAGGACCAGTTAATAGCCTCTGCTTGCCGGGTACAGTTTGTGGGCCATGTGCTTCTGTTCAAAAGGCTAGGCCTGGAGAAACAGGGCTCCAGCTAGGCCTGGAGAAACAGGGCTGGTCTCGCCCGTAAGCTGGTGCACGTTCGCCATCAGCAGTATTGTTTTCTGGTGTTGGCAGACATGCCACCCTGTGGTGCTGCACAGCACACGGGGCAGCAGAGCAAAGGCAGGTGAGATGCCAGCGGGCTGCTGGACTACACGGTGCTGGGTCAGGCACGCCAGGACACGGCGGAGGCAGCGTGCAGTGTGCGGTGGGGTTCCCACCTTGCGGGACAGCCCCTCCAGGAGGGATTGGGAGCAGAGGCATCGGACTTGGAAAAGCACCACGCAGTGACTGCTGGCATTCTGGAAATGGCCAGTGACTTGTGAGTAGAGATAAAAAGAAAGCTGAGCTTGGTTACAGATGATCTCAGGCCCCACTCCACTTGCCCCCTCAAAAGCAACGGTGGCAACAAAACACATAACGTGGATAAGGGAGAACTTGCCGTTTGTTGTGCTTGATGTGCAGGAAGATGCTGACGGAAGCAGATCCTTTCCACATGGCAGTGACCACTAGAGAATACAGGTGATAGAATTAGTTCAGCCAAAGTGACCAAAGAAACTCCAAAATTATTTTAGCTGTAGAAACTACTACAGTATAGGCTGTAGTACCAGAGCCAATGTGATTCAGTAAAAGCATTCAAGTGGGAGAATATAAAAGTTTGTTACAGATTACAGGATCTGATACAGAGTTGACCAGGGAAGTTGTATTTGGTCTTGAAAATATCATCACAAGAGAAATGTCAATATAGTCAAGGAATCTTGACTTATGATTTTAAAATTGATGGTCATATCTGGGGTCGTCAAAAACTCTGGGGCAGCTGCTGGCAAACTCAGATGGGATTTGGTTTTGATACGGCTGGTGTAGAACATGGATCACAGATATAGGCTAGAAATTCCATTGTAGCTGTTCTTGAGCTACAATCCCATGGCCTTATGCTTCAAGTAAACACACAAATATGAGTGGTGGGCAGACGTCTAATCTTTCTATTTATTTGGGAATGTTTCATATGTTACCCTTTACCAGCGTGGCCAAACTTACAGCCCAAGGGGAAGCTCCAGTTTGTCAGGGCCTCAGGGCTGGCAGAGAGGTGGTGGGAAACGACTGTCAGGACAGCTTTCGAAACGTTCAGCCAAACATTGCTTTCTGTCAGCTCACAGCCCTAAGCTTAAACTGGGATCATCCATGCAGCCTGCAGAGGTGCTCCAAACCTGGCAAGGGCCTTCTGAAAGACTGAACACCACCACCCCACCCCTTCTTCTAGGTCCTTCAGCTCTGGGATAGGCAACAGTGCCCATTGCTCTGCACACACTTGAATGGGAAGTCCCAAGCTTCGCAGAATAAATCCTGACCACACTGAACCTGCTTGCAACAGTCCGGCTGGTTTTAAGAAAGGCAGTATTTCACCTGGGCAGTCTATTGCTTAGTGCCAGACACTGCAGAATCTCAGCAAGAGGAAAATAAAACCTCTTCAGATGAGACACTCCGAAGAAATAGAAAGTTGTGCCAGAGTTGTTCCCGTATCTGCCCTGAAGATGTGATACATGGAGCCAGGTAAGCAGCAGTCCTCAGATAAGGTGCATTTACAATTGCCATGTGATGGTGACGTGGTTATTGTTGCTGAGAACAGTAACGATCTGTTTAATGCAGTATCTGCCATGGGTTAATAATTGAAACTCACAACTGCTGTTGCAAGGGCATGGTGTTCAGCCCTTTATTCATATCCAGATCTTTGGCTGCTAACTGGATCTTAACCAGTGGGTTTGATTAACTGTGCCCTGATATCTCTTCTGTTAAAAAGGCAGTAATTACACTTTCCAGGAAAAAGAGAAAAGTCAGTGGAACAAACTGGGATAGGCCCACATCATTTTGTTTCAACTAAAGAACAAAAAGTAACTCTTTTAAATTGGCTCCTGAAACACAGAAAGATGCACTTCTGTTGTTCAGGATGGAAACGTGGATATGCCTGTTGCAGAGAAGTGGAATAACCAATGGGATTGTATAATGAATTTCCCTATTAGTCTCTGCATGAAGGAATCTTAATTGGTGCTACAATAATAGGTCATTTGTGTCCAGCACTGTAAAGATGATGAGTTTTTTTCTATCCGATAAGTTATTTCATGCAGGGGGGAATCTTACAGACCATGTATAAAAATACCTTGATCTCTGACCTTGTTTGTTGGAGGTTATATAACTTTTCCCAGATAATTCTTTTGCTGCATTGATGGAAACCTATTGAGCTGTTATTTAATGCTTAGCTACTGCACTGTGCGTTTGAAAAAGAGGTCATAAAAGGATTTTCTCTGTCTGTCTCTCACTCTCATAAGATTTAGTACAACTTTTTGCCCTCAGCCTGTTCTCTTTTTCTCAGTTGAAGGTCTTAGTTCTTTGAAAATTTCTAGCTTGAGTCCAAACGAAAGGAGTTGCCTTCCTCTGAATCATAGAAAAATATATTTGCCTGCAGAAAATCAGTGAAAAAAAGGTACAGGTGGAAATGAGCTGCTTAAACACAACTGTTCAGTTCCACTTAAGGTGCTTTATCTAAGATATCTCCACTGTGGGTGGAAGAGACAATTCAGCCCAAGAAAATTCATTTTCTGGGTTTGGTTTGTCCAAGAAGGCTTTTCTGTGCCTTCTACTTAATAATTTGAAATTCTTGTGAAAAGGGAACTACTGATGCTTCCTAGTCATTTCCTTAGAGGCAGAAATCATCCTGAACATTGCTTTGTGCATGCATCTATCTCTTCCTAGCTACATTTCAGAGCAGCAGTGCTGGTGGAGAAAGGAAACTGTGCCTCTGATTTCATGGGCAGCCTGCACCTGCGCTCAGTCTGACGGTTTCAGTGGGTAGGATTCGGATCTGTCTTTATGCAAATCTTCCCTGTGAATTCTAAAACAGCCCAGGGATCACTAGCCAAAACGTAGCAGCTCCCACCTGGGATCCTATTGAATGGTGAGCCATTTCTACATGACACCAGTTTTAGATTGCTGTCTATGCCCAATCTGCTTTCCTTGTATAGATTTAGGGATGGAACAATTTTTAGAGTCTGATTTCCCATTAAATTCAAGGGTTAAAAGATGCCTAAATAAACTCTTGAGATTCTGGAAATTTGCCTCCAATTCATGGAAGCACTTTAGCTTCACTGAACTCTCTTCACATGTTTAGATTTACATTGGTATGCCTTGTTGGATTCGTTGCTCTTAAATCTTCAGCAGGTGATTGATTTTATTCTCTCCTCTCGGCTTACTTAAGTTTCTTGTGAGTCTTGTTATAGAACTGAACATGAAATGGATGAAAAGGGACAATTTAGGCACTTAAAAAAAAAAAAAAAAGAGAGAGAAAATCAGGAATCAGGAAGTTGAGAGGGTCAAATGAGTCAGCAGAAAGAAACTACAGCCACTCCTACCTCTAATCATTTTGACTGTGTACTGTTCCTACAGACTCAAACTCTCTAAAACAGACAGCTCATTTGAAGTTTTAGTACAGTCTCGGTTGCCAGGTAAACTAAATAAAAACATTATATTAGGCAGCAAACTTTTGCCTTTTTTTTTTTTTTTTTTTTTTTTTTTTTTTTTTTTTTTTTTTTTTTCTGGAGCATTCATTCTACAGTTCCTAAAACCTGAATTCATGCACTGGGATCATCCTCCTGTCTCAGGGGAGACATTGTGCAGTCCAGCCTGGCTTCCGTCACTTTAGATCCTCTTACCAAGGGATTCTCCTGTTGCTCCCAAGTCTTTGACTTCCCCTGAGCTAGTGAAAAGAATTGCAGATAGGATTTCTGGAAGCATATGTCTGGATATGCATCCACTGATGCTTGTGAGAATGGTGTGCTGCGTGCTGGGGATGGGTGCCTGCTCCGGATGAGGAGCCGCGGCTCACAGTGGCACTTGCTGTCGAGGTGGGATCCCCCGTAGGTGAGGATTCAGCTCCGATCCCACCCAGCTGCACAGCCATGTATCAGAGAAGCAAGAGCACTAAGAGGGTGCAATGACAAGCAGACATGAAGTCTGTAGGGAGATAAGGATGGTGAGATTACAGACAGAGGGAGGGTGATTGGAACAGAATCATCAGGTGTACGAGGATCAAAGAGGGAAAACACCTACATGAGAAGTGTAAAGTCTAAAGAAAGAAAGCAGAGAGGTTAATGTAAGGACTGCCTGGTGTTGCTAAGTCACCAGGGGTGGCAGAGCTGGTGGCAGAGGGCGGCTCAGCAGCACTGAGGATCTGGCCTGGGTTGTTCCAGGCACTGGTTCTTCTCTCCCAGGTCACTGATGCTTGTTGCATCAGCAAAGGATGGTTGAGTACCTCCTCAGGGTGGCAAGAAGACCTGAATCCTACCTCTCTTGTGTGTGTCAACTAAGAAACAGCTGTTTCATATTTTTTTTCGTTGCATGTGTCTTGCCTGCAGCGTCTTTTCTTTATGGCTGAGGGAGCCCAACCAGACTCACACAGAAAAAGGTTGTTAAAAAGGTAAATATCAAACTGAATAAAGATTTATTTTTTTTTCTAAGGAATGGTTACTTATTTGCAGAATTTTGCTGGATTTGAATTGAATGTGCTGAATGCCTGAACTCACTGCTGAAAACACATTGCTTGAAGCAAGCTGGTAATACATGATTCCAGGGTGGATACAACAGCAGACATATTCAGTCAAAAATATGTTAGGAGTTGTTATCTCTGACTATGTTAATAGGCAGACTGCTCTAATGAGTCAACTGGCAATAACTGCCATTTTTACTTAAAAATTGCTCTGTGGAAGTAGGCTACCCTCCATTCTTTTTTCTTCCCCACCCTGCCTTTTGGTTATTTAATTCTTCAGCTTTCTCTCCTTCTCTCCTTCTTGTTAGTACTTTATCAATTATTAACCAAGCTTTGCCCAGCTTCATGTATTTAAAACAGCTGGTGTGACTTCAGGAGTCCCTCATGATATTTTTGAAACCTGGTGATTTACAGCTCTAAATAATAACTTATTTTCTTTTCACGCTGCTTAATTTTTTTTTTTTTATTTTATTTTTTTTGTAACAGTTGGCTAAGGATGCATTTATTTCACCTGTGACAAACATATTACATTCATACAGACTCAGGAGTTCAGACTGTTGCAGCAAGAGAGGTTTCATGCTTGGATTTAATAGGTAGGAAGTCATAGATTAATTCTGGGACAGTTCTTCACAGAATTCAGCATGACCTGTTCATAAAGCTGTATGTCTAACCTTTTCTCTTTCATTCTTACAGGCTGAAGAAGAAGAGAACAAGAGCTATTGGTCTTGGGTTTAGATTCAGGCAGTTGAAGAGCAACTCAGTGAGATGGCTTTTAATTTGGACCCATAGCCTGTTCATGTAAACGTTCAGCTCCAGATCCTTCTGTCTAACTTGAATGGCCTGGCTGTTCAGAGAAGCTGTTTCCCACCGCTGTGTGAAAACAAAATGTCGATTGACATGATGTATCGCTAGACGCGATTCCAGTGATGGCTGTGACTCAGATCGTATTGCATTCGGTGGCATGCTTACACTCTCAAAACACGACCTCTGTAGCTAATAGGTGACAGATGGGAGTACTTCTCAGAGTTTCCCCCCCTGGGCCCTCACATATACATCGCTTTTCTTTCCCAGGGAGCAGGGAGGTATTTAACGTTAAAGCGCTACTGAAATTCTCAAAAGTGATTTCTGCTAGGTAACTATTGCAGTGACATTGCTTTTCTTCACGACTTGTGGCATTATCCTCCAGTGTGTCTTATGCAATGTGTGTTCAAACTATAGTGGTAGGTTAATTGCTGTGCTTACTGTTCATTTTAGTGGAGGTTGCATGTATTTTACAAGCAATCAACACAGTTTGCCTCTTGTTACTATTGGGCTCTCTACATACTCTGTTTCAAAATTCTATTCATGAACTCCCTTTTGCCTTTTCTGTCAACAACACGGATCATTTGTAGAATCAATAGTAAATTCTTGCCAACCTTTAACTCAATGTCAAACTGCAGCTCAGCTCTACCAGAAGTTTTTGAGTAATGAAAAGCCCATAAAATGTTGATTTATGCCTGTTTCATGTGCATAAATAAATACAAATGTCTATATGTCTATATACACCTATGTATTTGCCTCTCTCTGAACTAATAATTTATGCTGTGTTTCATTCTTAAAGAAACAATGACATCTGAGAGACATGACATGGATCTTATTCTTTTGTTTAGGGTTGGTTGGGTTTGGTTTTGGGGTTTTTTTTCAGGGAAAAGACAGTTCTCGTTTGCCTTTAAATTTTCTGGTAACTTGTATCTATTAAGAAATTGCATCTTCCTTCTTTGGCTCAGTCACATATCATAGGTCAGAGCAAGAAAAGGTTTTCCTCTTCTCCCAGTGAATTGGGCCAACAAAGTTATCACTGGGATCTGCCAGTTTGTAGGTATTCAGAATTTGATGGAAGTACTTTTTCCGTGCTTTACTGTCACATGATTCCATCACCTGTGTAATGTGGTGATATCTGCATGTGAACATGCACATGCGATACAAGGGCAGTACTGTTCTTCTCCTAGGAGCTGAATTTATTTCCTGCAGGTACTGCACTTTATGGATGTTGAAAGGAAGATTTGTTAAGTAAGCGCCAAAACCAAGAAGAAAAGCCATCTTTCACAGGAAACAAGCACTTTTTAAAGAATTGAGCATGTTATTGGTGGCTGTTGTACTTTAGCTTAAGGCCACCACATGAATTATATTTGACAAATAGTTATGGAAGGTTATCCACACCTGTCGATATCAGTGCTATGGAATATTCATTTCAATATAGCTTCTGTTTAACCGAACATAGTACTCCCTTCTCAAATTTATTTTAGCGTCTTCCTTGTGTCTAGGCATACAATTAATGCTCCATTATCTTGGTTTACAACTAACCAAAGCAAACACACTACGTTATGTTATCCCTCCCATTAAAACAATGCCAATGATCCCCATCGGTAGCCTCAGTTAAACTTTCAGAAAATTCAAGGGACATTGATTTTGTATTCTACATCAATTACCTTCCATGCTGAGGTCACAGACAGAACACCATAATTTGTTTATTTAAAATGAAGTTGCAATGAATTTCTGTTCACTTGACTTTTTAATTTGTGTGGAATATTTTCAGCTGAACCCTATGCGTTGGACTGTCAGTTTTTTAGAAATTTGCTAAAATATGAAAGTGGCAGTGACCAAGTTTGAAATGAAATACAATACCTGTGATAAAAAGCTGGTAGAGTATATTACAGCATAGGCATAAACAAATAAATCTTCCTAAATATAAATTACTGTGGCTGTATTGACTAGACAGTCTGCCCCAGCATGTCCCAGGAACCCTCCTTTTTTTTTTTTTTTTTTAATGTATCTCTACTCCTACAAGGAATGTTAAAAATCTGGAGTTGTAAATAAACTAATAAATTAGAAACAGCAACGATTTATTGTAAATCCATAGTAGAAAGCTGTCACTGCAGATTACAGCCAGGATGGATTCGAGCTGCGCCACTTTCACTCACTCTATTTGCTGGACATTTCTCTTATATTCCCTATTGCTTAGCAGGTGCAGTAAGATTCCTGCATATTGAAGTTAAGTCTTCCCCCTCCTGCCCTGTCCACCCCACCCCATGAAATGTAAAAAAAGTACCACAATGAAAATATTTGGGTGGACAAAGTCTGGAGTTTGTGATATAACACATTGTCCTAGTCCATGCTCCGGGCTGTGTTGTTGAGAAGATGACACTCAAAACTCTGGATTCAGGGTGATGTTTTTCCTTATCAGGTCAAATATGGCAG
Source organism: Nycticorax nycticorax (assembly GCA_023375905.1). Taxonomy (NCBI): domain Eukaryota; kingdom Metazoa; phylum Chordata; class Aves; order Pelecaniformes; family Ardeidae; genus Nycticorax; species Nycticorax nycticorax. The sequence goes on along the minus strand of JAKFQP010000061.1, from coordinate 3,562,705 downwards.
TGACTCTGTCCAGTATATGCCGTATTTCTGTGAGGCTTTGCACAGTGGCAGAAAAATATGCCAGTCATGGCCAGAGGTGCTTGGAATATCTCTTTAACAGACTGCATTTTGCAGCACGGTTGCGGTTCTCTGTGTGTTGCCCATGGCATTTGGGAGCCAGACTCAAAACTCAAGGAGGCACCAGAGGAATTTAGTTTAAACTACTTTCTCTGCTGGCCTTGGCTGCATCCGGTTGATGTATGTTATTAGTGCATGTCCACTGAGTGATTTGAAACCCAGCTGATGAGAGCTTATTTGTTATCCTTCTTCCTCTTTCACACAGATGATTTGAGTAAATACAATACCAGAGTTCAGGAGTCAGACGAGAGGAGATCTTCTCAGGGAAGAAAGTGAGTTCAGTTTCTTCCCAGTGCCGATGCAGAACATATTGCTTCTTTGCCCTTCCCTGCTCTTTGGCTTGCTGCTACTCTTATGCTTGAAGGATGTATTTATATTCCCTTCACGAGGCATGGCCTGAGAGATGTCTTTTCTGGCCTTTCTTGTTCCTTGGGAAAATGTCCAAATACGACAGACTGCAGTGTTGTCTTCCTGATCCTGCAGCTGGCCTGAAAAACTGGTAGCAGAAAAGAGTGCACATGTTTAACTTTGAATTTTACTGATAACAACCAGGTGATGTTAATTCTGGCAAGCTACAAATGTTTGTTTTTCTTACTGTGAGAATCATTCCTTATGGAAACTGGGAAAAACTTGAACTTTCTCACCTTGAGCTGGAATTGTATTTATCCAAATGTATTTTAAGCTATTTTTCTCCTCATTTTCTAAGTCAACACCTGACTTGTGATTGCTGACTACAGTTGCATAGGAATTGCCAGACTGCAACATGACACAGATCACGGCATGGCTGATCATTTCACATGGTAGTCCAAACAAATATTATCCAGTATTCAATGTAGTCATAAGATGACCCTGTTACCAGTGATGATGCTCTGCAATTTATCACTACTCCCTAGTGACAGTGAACTGATGCTGGCTGGAGAACTCCTTGCAAGCATCTCCAGGGTTTAGGAGATGTTGGCAGATGCTAACTTTTGGTAAGAAACAGAAGGAATAAGAGATAACAGGTACCTTCTGGTTTTCCTATACCTGATGATGATGTTACCCTCCAGAACTTTGAAAATTTCTGAGAGAACGCTGCTTAACTGTGTTTGTGTTAGACATTCAAGCTTAATAACTTGGGTAGGGTAAAGTGCATTTAAAAGTAGAAAGAAAATAATCTTAACAACTTTATTCTGTGGAGGGAAAAAGTTCTGGGTTCTCACTGTTCCCACAAATGGAATATAAAATGAGGCTTCCTTCAGTGTGAGGAGAGAGCTGAGCTGTTGCATAAAGCTAACCAGTGGTGACCGTGGTGCTCATTTTTTATTAGGGCTTGTAAAGACTGTACCTACACATAGGCACAGTTGACCAGCGATGACTGGCTTTTGTGTCCTAACTGTTCAGTATGGATTCAGTATGTATTTGATTTGGGAAGGATGTAAAATATTTGAGAGATGGTGAAGGTGGGTTATGAAATAGCGGGTATGGAACATCCTACCAACACTACCTAATGCAGAGTGGTATTTTTGGTTTTTCTATTTTGTTTCTTATTTTCCTGCCAGCTGTCTAGCTATTTTTTTCCTCAGTGTGCTTATCTGGGCAAATCCAGACTGGACTTCCCATGGTATTGTCATGTAAGGACCTAATCCAGTACCTCTTGTATGTGTCAGTAATGCTCATCTGTATTAAAGGTCCTGCTGGCAACACTGATACTACTCATGTGAACAAATCTTGAAAGAGCAGATCCAGCCTTATTCTGGTAAAACTGGAGATGTAGGTAAAAAATCGCCAGGAGACCAGATTTGCCACCTACTGTAAACTATGAGGTGGTGGGAGGAGGGAGAAACAGTGTGAGTGCCCTGTCAGTTCTGGCAGTTCTCAAAACTGGTTATGACTATCTTTTGTCTGCCATCCTGAACATACTCTTTTGCCTTAGAGCATTTTACCAGACGGGGCTCAATAAATGTCGCTAGATGCAAGTGACAACTCTATGATAAGACCAGTAATGTGATACTGAATCATCTCCAGAGTAACTCTCCCTTTTGGCTGTACCAAAAGACTTTCTAGCCCAGGGCCTGGCAGTATTGGACCCTTCTTTTCTTTGTCCAGCCAGCATCCATCCACCTGTTTACCCGAAGCAGATGAAGAATTTCTCTTTTGTTAAAATGGAGAGGATTGGAGACTAGCTTGTCCAGATTACTACTTCTTATTTGGAAGATTTACTCTATTTGCTAGTATGTGGGATCGCTGGCTGATAAAGGGCATGCTTGAAAGCAGCCCTTGATGAGGAACCTGCTTGACTCCTTGCTGGCAGTGGAGACAACCTACATGCGAACTCACCACTCAGCCAGTGCCTCAGGGGGAGGCGCTCCCCAGAGTCTCCCAGAAGAGCCGGGACGCAGTTTCCAGGCTTACCACCAGGACGCCAGTCTCTCTGCCAGCATCTGGCTTTCTCTAGCCTTGCCTCCTGAGAGAATGACACAGTCCCTTGGGCATCTGTTTTAAAGCACAAAAGCCTTTGTGTAGGAGCTTATAAAAGAATGGAGCGACCTTTGAGCCAAGAGCTGAGATCACCATGTGTATTCAAAATAACAACAGAAAATGGCCATCTCTGGGGGCAATGGTGACTTAAAAATACTCCTGCGCAGTGTAGTGTGGGAATCAGCTAGAATTCGCTTTTGGCTGCAAATGCGCAGCAGACTCTAAGTGTCTTAATGCTTGGACACTGTTCTATTAATATTGATTTTAGGCACCTAGTAATTGGTAATACACACAGGAGTAAAGTAATCAAGCTGCAAAAGCCCGCCTCAGTTTGAGAGTATCTGCTCTAGACTTGATTATCAGTGAAAACAAAATTTGTTAACCCCTTCTATTCTTGGAGTTTCATGAAATGATGACCTGTTTCATTTGGTTAGTCCCTGCTTATACAGAATCATAGAATCATAGAGTTATTTAGGTTGGAAAAGACCCTTAAGATCATTGAGTCTAACTGTAAACCTAGCACTGCCAAATCCACCACTAAACCATGTCCCTAAGTGCCACGTCTATAGGTCTTTTAAATACCTCCAGTGATGGGGACTCAACCACTTCCCTGGGCACTTCTCTGTCCTCCTTTTGCTAATTTAAACTGCCATTGACATTTCTGGGATTTTGTTTGGGAGAATGATAGAAACCTTTGATGCATGTGTGCATAAGAATCAAAAGTCATGACATCAAGTGCCACAGTCAAGATATAAGGCAAAAAAAGGGAAGTAGGTAGAGAAAGAAATACACTTTTCCTTCAGTTGCTCTGGTCACATGGGTTCTTCACAGGATAGTCTTCTTCAAATGTGCAAATGAAATAAGAAAACAAATTTCCAAGTTAATGAGATTGTGTTTTTTTCTTTTCCCTTTCATTGGTTCTTGCTTAGAAAAGAACGTCAATAGGCAAAAAGATTCTCAGTACAGAAATATTTCCATAAGGAGTAAAAAGATGTGTTTCTTACTACCTGTAAGCAAATGGATGTACTGAACAGGTGATGGACATGCTTAAAACATTGGGCCAATGCTCAGAAACACCTGATCTGAGTTCCTCATACTCTTAGACTTCCTGTGTATGCTTGGATATCACAGCACCTCTAATTTTCATGTTAAATTAAAAGATGAAGACTACTTCTACACTTCAGCAGTGTGAAGAGAGCGCTATCAATATTTATGGGTATTGAGCATACATGTTCATCTGGATGCCTCCTGTGTTCCTCTGCTCCTGAGTACTGCTTTGCATGGCATGATGGCCTTGGCATTGCAAATGAAGTTAGGTCCTGTTACAGTAAGGGCATATAAAATCACGGAGAATATTGAGAATAGCCTCACAAAAAAGCCTTCGTGGACAGATACTGTGATCTTAGAGATTCTCTGAAATAATCCTGTAAGTGTTTTGTTGTCATGGAAGTGGGCATAGTCATGGTCTTCCTCAGTCTTCTTCCAAAATAGGTTGAAAAGACTGTTATGCTGCACTTCCCTAAATCAGAATGTCCCCTAAGAGCTTCAGCTGGCAAGGTACAACTCTGTATGTCCTTGTTAGATGGAAAAGGGCTCCACGTGAGTATTTTCATCTCCTCTCTGTATGATTCATGTATATATATTTAAAAACTCATTAGAGCGTACTGTATGATGGAGAAATCTGTCTTTTTCATTCTTGCTTTCAGGAATGCAGGATGCCATTAATGATAAATTCTGTAGAAGGAGGGGAGTCTATATTCACGTGGAGTGCAACAGCATAGACTCTCCCACTCCCAGTGGTCTTCACAAAACACAAAAAAGGAGCACCTACTGGCTTTTTGTTGTTTGCCAGGAGATGCTAGTGCCAGCAAGTGACTTCAGTGGGAAAAGTGCACTGGAAGATGCACAAAATATATCTGTAACACAACTTGCCAGACCCTTTTGGTTCAAGATGACATCTGCTAGCATAAGCATAAGAAAATCAAAAATTTTAATGTGAGGAAAGAAAGGGGCAAATAAGCTCACATATTTTTATACTAGAAGCAGATGTTAGGAAGAATCTGCAAATCAAAAGGGACAATTTTTCTCAAGCAGAAAGTAATTCACTGGAAGGCAGCGTTGTCTGTGATATGTTCACACAACTTCGGACAAGGACATTTTTTTATTACTTTAGACTCTACAGACCAAGTAAGGACAATGAAAGACTCTTGAGTGTTTGTGTCATCTTCTTAATTTAGAGTGTGTGGTGAAGGGACATGTTTATGTGTGAAATATACACGCAAACTGCAAACTGCCTGCATGTTAGGGCAGATGCAAGTTTGAGTGGAAAATTAATTAATTTTTTCAATACAGCTATTTCTGAAAATGGTCACAATAGCTTAACAATGCTTAAAAATGAGACTAGATGGACCTTCTAGTGCTCTGAGCTATTTCACTCTATGGTGTCTCTCACTCCATTGTATCTTTCCCTTCTGCCTTTCTTATTCACATGGAGTATGAGTTCATGAGAGTACTTGTACCTTGGTGATCCAAGGCTATTTAAGTATCATTATATTAAAAAAAATCTGTTGGATACTCATCTGAAAATATTCTTAAGGTGATATATATACATATATCTGTAGATAGATAGACAGAGAGACCATGGGCATCAGACAATTCAGTCTGGTGGATCATTTAAAAATACAACTTGTGAAATAAAAATACTTGTGAGTCAGGGTTAGATCCGAAAGTAATTCCATGGAAATGAATGCAGAAAATGTAGACTTCTGCTGGGATAACTAAAATGCAAGTGATTTTCCTGTAGATTTTATTGCAACAGCAGTTGCTTGTAAATTTATTTGATCTTAATGAACCTTTTGACTAATTCTGACTTGATAATTTTACACAAAACTGTAAAAAAACCAGCCAAGGTTGGCAAGAGGTACTGCAAGAAGATTTACCAGCTCCTGTTAGCATAAATATGGCTTAGTGAAAAAAGGAAACTTTTTTTCGGAATAGATTGTGCTCAGGAAAAAAAGATTGTTGAGATGTGGAAAAGAGGAAGATATACGGATTGGACTGAAAAAATGTAGCAGCTTAAGAAGAGTGGTGCATGGATTTGGTGAATAAATGGGATCAAGGTAGATGTTTGGTTTCAATTTCTCACATGACTTTTTTTGTTTTGCTTTTCTTCTCATTTCATCTTTGTGTTTAAGTCCACTTTAGACTTTTTCAGCTTTGCTACAGAAAGCTGACATATATTCCACAAAATGATCTGGTGTTACCCAAACCAAACACTTCATTTGTAAACATTCACAAAAAATACTTCCATGGGAAGTATAGTGCTTAATACTGTGCTTTTATGGCAGGCTTTACTAATTGTGCATCAGGTGATTTGTCACTGGTACCAAAGTTTCAAGGGAACGGAACAAAAATGAACAATGGAGAGCAAAACATGGGAGGGATGTTTAAGCAATATGAATGAAAGGAAAGCCAGGTAATTTTTTAAAATTTCTTTCAATGAAGTTAGAGTTACTCCATTAAAACCAGATTTGCTACTTGAGGGGAATCAGGTCCTAATCAGTTTGCTGATAGAGTCCATTTAATCTCTAACAATACAACACAATTATATATGCTAGGGACTGTCAGCAATTTAATCAACTCTGACTATTTCTTTTTCCCTCATACAAAGAAAAATTACAGTGCATCTGGCATAAAAAGGAAAGGTGTTTTTTGACCTTTGGGTATTTGTATATTCTTACTTAGAACAGATGGGCTTCTTAGTCTTGAAAAACTATTTTGAGCCCCGGCCCTGACTTCCCTATTCAACCAAGTACTGAAATACTCAAAAAATAAACAATGTTCTGTTGAATTTATTGGACTTTAGGGCAGCTACTTTTAATTCCCTGCTGAACAGGACTGTCTTTTAATTAGATTGGTGTTGAGGGTAGTTTGGATAGTTTGTTTCCATCATAAATATAATAAGCACGCTTGGGGCTCCAAAGGACAAAAGCTCTCTGATGTCTTTTGGTCATGGAGTGTGGCAAGTGGCACATTCACGCGTCCAGTGAGAATGCAAATGAGTGAAGGGGTTGAAATGTGCTACATCTGCCCACAAGGGAAAGAATGGGAAGGCAAGGGCCCCACGAAATGGCAAGCAGAAAAACTGCTGCCACGTGCTGGCTGTTGATATGCATTCTGTCAGCCCCCGACCAGCCGCACTCACTGGCAGGGTGCGGGTGGATGTTTTTTCTCCATGTTATGTGTCCTGCCACCAGATCGATGTCATGCCCCCCTCCCTCCCCGAGTTTTGTTGTGGTTTCTTTTTTCTTTTTCTTCTCTGAAACTGGTGTAAATGCCATTGAGTACTCCACCCCACTCATTTCAATGGGCTGTTTGGCACCATAACCTGCTCTGAGCTGAGAGACCAGAATGCTAGAATTTTTCCTATTTGTTTTTATAGCTCCTTTCTATAACTCCATAACTTTTTTAAGATGTCTGCTAGATAAAGTATGCTTTTAAAGTTGCCTGGCCTGAATTTTAAATATATTTGGAAAGGATTACAAGACACTAAACAGTCTCTATTACTTAGAACTTGCTGAAGATTGTCTTGAAATTTATGAGGTTTTAAATCTTTTAAATTTTTTTTTCTAGCGCTTTTCTGTATTACTGCTTAGAAACAGTTCAACAATTGCAATAGTAGGAAGATCTGTTGCCTCACTTTTTTTAAATAGCAATTGACTATGAAACATTAGGACAGCAATATTACAGAAATGAGAGAAAAGAAGAATGAGCAACTTCCAGGGTTTTATTATGTAATTTCAGAAAAGTTCACATATACCTACTTCCTCAATACCATTGCATTTTATGTGCCGTTTTTGCACATTAATTGCACAAAATACACTGCTGTGTGCATTTTTCTTCTCAAACTCTGATAATAGAAGCAGCTTCTCACACTTTTGAAAAATTAAATAGCATGTGTGGGAATATGAAGATCTGTGAAAGCCTGAAGTGTCTTAATTAGGCTGGGGTTTTTTTTTTGCTGGATGGGAGAACCTTGTTAGCATTAGCCCAGAACATTTTATGTTCACTAAGTCAGAGACAAAGGTTCAACAAACAAAACCTTCTTGTCCAGCATATTCTCACTGTCACACATTCTCTAGCTTCCTTTAGTTTTGTTTTTTTTTTTCAGCTAGGTCGATTTACATATCTTTTTCTGTTTAAATCAAGTTTTCTGTAAATTAATGTCAGGTGTAACTGCAACCCAGTTATTTTTAATAGTTTTATAATGACATCTGTGCCAAAGTAAGGCAAGCATGCCAGGATGAATCTTCTAAAAGTGCAGAAGCAAATATAAAGTAAAAACAAACTCAAATCAAAATAGTTTGCTTGCAGTAAAATGACAGAATTTAATTTCAGCGTGACTTTACTGGGCAAAATGATACAGATCACACAACTAGGTTTTTTTTAAAAAAAACCCATCAGTGTCAGCTACTTGCTGCAAATTCTCTGGTGATCAGCCAGGTAGCAAGGTGTACGAGGCAAATCTGGCTTAATCAGTGTCTTCACCATAAGGTGGATTTATTTCAAACTAGGCAAAATGACATCACTGATAATTAAATTGTTTAAAAAGGAAAACAAAACAAAAAGAAAAACAGGGAAATTTTACAGATATTTATGCCAGATGAAGAACTTTGACTGGGAAGAAAACTATACAGGACTCCATCTCAGCTTCCTTATCCTCGTTGTTGAATGCCGAAATCCAAACTAATTCTTGACTGTGCACAGATTTCATTGCCCTAGTTACCTGCAGCTGTTGATTGTGACTGTAAGGCACTGAGGCTGCTGGCTGCAGTAATTTTTTTGTTGTGTGGCCACTGCGAGCAGTGGCTGGTCAGGCTCCCATCTCACTCAGAGCGCCCCAATGGTAAGACAGCTGCCAATAACCTCCTGTGCACTTTGGACAGAAATCTGTCTGAAAGCGTTTCTCAGTGCCTTGTTTCTGTTTGTCTTGTCACTACAGCAACAGGGAATTGAATTTTTACGGCTGTATTATGTACCATGTCTTTTCCTGCTGATGACCTTGTGCCCTATTGATAACCTTGAGGGTGTAAATTTTTGGTTGCAGACTGGTATAATGGGATACAGTGTCATGTTTCATAGAAAATAATTGAATGTTTTCCTGATGTTAAAAAAAAATATATTATTTGGCTTAAAAAAGAAGGAAAAAAGAAGATCTGCATGGGAGAAAAAAGGAGAATGGAGAAGAGTGCTTGTATTTGCATCTCAGGTCTGCCGTCTTTATCTCAGACACAACTTTCCTACAGACATCTCTTGCCAGGAATTACAGAAATGATCAGGTTTTAAAATATTTTTAAGCGGAACAAATAGTTAGTCTTCAGATTATCCCTTTTCTGAAATATCAGTGAGCAGATTGGGTTTCTAGAAATTATATTTTACTGTTAGCAAGTTAAGAAGTTACTCACTAGCCATTGTCCCGTGTGCCAGGTGGGGGAGTTGTGGTGGTATTATCCTCACTGGCTTATAAAATCTCTATTACTGCAGATGTATGGAAAAAAGAGAACCCTGTTATACTAGAAGCCCTGCCCTGTGTGAAAGCCCGGATGATAGAAAAACAAGAAAATCTCCAGCTCCTGTACTGAGCACATTTCTTTACACATAAAACTACAAACATCTACTGAAATACATTGAAAGAATAGGCATTTGAGTGCTAGGCTGCAGGCTGTAGAATCAAATCAAAAGGAATATTGGGTAGATGAAGTAAAGTATATTAACAACTTCAAAACTTTCTGCAGTTAAAAATTTTGTATGTGAAATAAACGTTCAAAATCAATAGAAATCTCATGCTGCAAGGATGAAACTGCTACGGGGGCATCTCATTTCTTCTGGCCTTCCCCAACAATGCTCTGCTGTGTGGGTGAAGAGCTACTACAGAAAAGAGCATGTGCTCCAGCTGGAAGTGAGGGGGCTGCACAAAGAGCAAGGCTGTTTTATTACTGGTATTTCAGTTGCATTATTTTGTGAAGTACAATTCTGCTTTGCACAGGGAGACATACTGACAAGTTCAGAAATTACCACCACATAAGTCTGAATCAGGTTCTCTTCTAATATGTGCACATTGATTTCTGTAATAGACAACAGTAACTCCTTATTTTCTTCTTCTGTATAGGCATGCAAATTGTATCGTGATGGAGATGATATAGCCAGGATATTTAGCATCAGTTTTTAGTGTATCAGCACAGCAGCAATGAAACATATCTGCAATTTCATATGGAAACTGTACAAATAAGCAGACCATAGTCGGTAGCCTCTGGCTGTGGAAAGTGTGGCCTGTATATTAGAAGCAATTTCACTGCTGTTAAACTTATTGTACATGCCACACATTAACTAATTTACTCTATTATTTAATTCTTGTAACAGAGCCAAGCCACTAAAATCATGCTGCTGGCCTTGTAAATTAAAAAGAAGTAATTCAAGTGACCAGTATCTGCTGTTGATGCTGTGCTGCTGTGGGAAGAGCTGATCTTGGTGTTTTAAGTGAATACATCTGTAATTCAAGTTTTGCTAACTACAGTGTTATTGCCAATGTGTCATGGTTAAATCTGAACCTATTGTTAGCTCTGTATTTCACGCTTCATTGTAGCAGTATTCCACAAATAGATAACTGGAGTAAGACTGAATATCACATTCAATTTTGTGACTTTATGGTTGTTTTTTACATGTTTTTGTGAAACTGCTAGGCACAATCCTTTCAAGGTCATTTTGGCTTCATGGGCTACTTAAAAAACAAAGCTAGGGTTCTGAGGTAGTTAACAACAGGTCTACTGAGTGGGCTGTAGAGTACAGCTGTCCTTTTCGAGCAAACCTCTTGACACGGATAAAAGAGCTGCACAACCTGTGCTGAGCTTACCTTTGGGTCCAGAAACGGCTGTAAGCACCGTACTGTACCATCCCCATGGGAGTATCTTCACAGCCTGCAGAGGAATAGAGGACACAAAGCAGCTTCATGGTTTGGACTGGGTTAATGCCATACACGCTAGCTAGTTGGGTGCTCTGAAAGGGGACAGCGTAGGAATGCTGTGGTGAAACAGACTGAACCCACAGTGGCTGCTGCCTTTCAGGTTAAAGGCATTTCTCCACGGCAAGTTTGCCAGGGTTTAGTTCCCACTGGTGAATATGGGCAATCTGTGTGAAAAGGGGTGAAATTCGTCCTATGCATGTGACTAATTTCCATGCCAAATGAAGTCAGAATTATTAGCATGTGGTTAATAGGTCTTCTCTTTTTATAAATGCTAATGGTGATTTGTTGGGAGAACCAGAACGGCAGAAGAGCACCTCTTCCCTTGTTTTTCCTGTAGATTTCCCCTGAGTAAAACCTGTTATTTAATAAATGTGCAATGAATTTTCCAGACTGATTAGACTGTGCGATGAAGTAAGAGCTTTTCATTTTTTTTTTATCTTATTTCTTTATAACATTTCTTTGTAGAGATCATCAGGGACCTCTTTTGAAAAAATAATAGAAATTATGTTTGAAAATAATGATCCTTCACAGCCATGTGGCATAACCTTTGAATGAAGAAGCGTTTGAGAAGAGTTGGGACCAATATTCAGTCTGTCTTATTGCTTTGGGCTGACAGTCAATGTAGTGACAACTTTTATACATTGTGTGGCTTGTTCTGTGAAGTACTAAGTTGAACCCTCTCTCTCTCTTTTTAGTATTTCATATTCTCTAAGCAAGGCACAAACTGTTCCATAACATCTCTTAAACATCGGTCTTTGGCAAAGAAGATAAATACACAGCACCTCTCTTGAATGACTGAAAAACACCGAGTGAAAGTGAATTATTCATTCCCCACTGAATACAAGGTAAGATAAACACCTGTACATCACACATACCCACACCAGCTTGATAGAAACCTCACTTCCGTGACTTGAGCAGGACTGTTGCCAGGAGGACAGTGGCAACAGACTGTGGTGAAATATACACCAACAATCTTTTCCCTTCCCAGCCTTCCTTCAATGTCTAAGTCATGACGAAAGACAGCAAACACAGGTATAGTCTTTGAGTCAGTTGCTATTAGAGAAATAGCCTTATTTTTCCAAGAGCAGCTAGGCCGCCTGTTGACCTGCCAGGATGCTGCAGAGTTTTCTGATCATAGCTCTCTCCCTGCTGATGGTGTGGGAACCTATCAGATGACGAAAGTTTTCAGTAAAGATGGAAAAATTATTTTAAGCTATTGGATATCCTGTGCTATTATTGAACATCTGTTTGATCAGTGGACCTGATAGTGACAGCACTCATTACTGGCAGCAGCAGCAGGGGGTTGAGGAGGACTGAAGAGTCCTGAATTCAGCCCAGGGTACAAAATGTGGGTTCTCATCTAAGATGCTTCCTCCACCAGCACTTTCTGTTTGTCCTCATCCTCTTTGGCTGCTATTGGCTCCTGTTTGACCTGAAATGCTGGGTCTGTATTTGGTGTATGTGGCTTTCCATAGCAAGGTGAAGAAAGTCTGCAAGGAAATGGGACTGTTCACAAGGCTCAGATATGAGGACTGGGTTGCAAGCTGCAGGGTGAAGGGTGTCTGAAATCAGATGCAGGTACAACTGCAACATGCTGCTCACATCTGCTCATCAGCTTCTGGTACTGGTTCACTTGGAAGACTCTCACTGAAAGAGCAGTGCTGTTGACTTCATAAGACAATGATGATGAAAATGAAGGATTCTCAGCTCACTCTTCCATCCTCTGGTAGTAAACTAGGTTTAATTCATGACAATAGAGATACAGTCTAAAAGTCTGAGTTGCCTTCAAGTGATTAGCTTCAGATTACCCCTGAGCACAAGATGGAGTTTGCAGTTGTCCTCAAGAGGCCCTAAACTGGGAACCAGGGCTCTGCTTTGCACATGATCCCTTTGCAAGGAATTACGACTTTGGTCACACTTTTTTAAATCCTGTGCAGTAAACTGTGCCTGTATATGATGCCACAGATCTTTGGACATCAAAGCTGGAATGGTGTTAGTGCTCAGATAACCTCCTACAAAGCTGCTGCAGACTGAAAGAGCTATAAAATGCTCTTCAGAAGTGGATGCTCCTTTTTTTCCACTACTCTTACCCTGTAACAGCTATGTCCTGCTATTTGTGACTCCAGATGAATCTTCTGAGCTCATCCGCTCCAAGTATGGGAAATATAACACAGAGTTTCACTTTGCTATTGCCTAAATAGCAAATTGATCATGGCTTTTACCTTATATGACCTGATGTCTGTAAGTTTTGACTGTATGACTTCTCTTCACTAGTAAATAGCTACCAGGTGTTGTTTTTGAGCTGAAATCCCAGGGCGTATATTTGCTTAATAATAGATGATGTATGCAGCAACATATGGGTAGGTCATTAAAAGGGGTTCCCATTATCTAATTAGGACTAGTTCTCTGTTTGCATTTCCACACAGTGAATTAAGGCTTGGCTGGCAGCTCTGCTTCTCAGCTCCCCTGGGAGCTTCAGTTCAAAACAGGGCTAAAACTTTAACTGACCTGAGATGACATATTTCCAGCAAATTCTTTATCTCAGCCCTCAAACAACTGCCCCTTCCCAAGTAGCCTTAAACCTCAGCTGGCTGCTTGAGGAGCACATGGGATCTGTTTCACTTCTGCAGGTCCTCCAGAGCATCACAGAGTCACAGAACAGCAAAGGTTGGAAGGGACCTTGGGAGATCATCTAGTCCAACCCTCCTGCTAAAGCAGGTTCACCTAGAGCAGGTTGCACAGGACATCATCCAGGTGGGCTTTGAATATCTCCAGAGAAGGAGACTCCACAACCCCCCTGGGCAGCCTGTTCCAGTGCTCTGTCACCCTCAGAGTAAAGAAGTTTTTCCTCATATTCAACTGAAATCTCTTATGCTTCAGTTTGTGCCCATTGCCCCTTGTCCTGTCACTGGGCACCACTGAGAAGAGTCTGGCTCCATCCTCATGACATACACCCTTAAGATATTTGTATGTGTTGATGAGATCCCCTCTGTCTTCTCTTCTTCAGGCTAAACAAGCCAAACTCTCTCAGCCCTTCCTCATAGGGGAGATGCTCCAGTCCCTTTATCATCTTTGTTGCCCCTCTGGACTCTCTCTAGGAGTTCCTCATCTTTCTTGAACAGGGGAGCCCAGAACTGGACACAGTGTGGTCTCACCACAGCAGAGTAGAGGGGGAGAGCATCCTGCTGGGAGTCCGACTGAGGACAAGCCCGCTGTCTGCAGAGGCAGCCAGGGAAGGAAAGGAGGAGATGACTGCCCCTGGGAGCAGGAAAGGCTACCCTGTTGTGTTGTTATGCACTATATCAAGCTGTACTTGCTTTCTGCAAAACTTTTTGTAAAGTGTTTCTTCCCAGTGGTCTTGGTGGCATTGCCCTGGGCAAACATGCTTCAGAAACTTCTTGTTATGCTACTGCCAAACAGTGTTCTGATTTCATTTTGCACAAATTGTCAGTCTTCAACTAGCAGAGAAAGCAGCTAAAACAAGGTGAAAATGTGGGCACTGTACAATTTTAATTGTGGACCTAAAGCAAGTTAAATCTAGAATTATGCTGATAAAGGATTCAGACCTAAAATTAAAAGGGCTTTCTAATATTCATGCTTTTTTACTTGCTTTTTGAAAAGCCTGTCTTATGCTTTTCATTTTTCATAACCTTCAATTTATTATGCTTTGAGTACCTGCTATACAGGACTGTAGTCTTATAATTTAAAACTTGGAAATACTGGTTTTACATCTGTATTTGACAGAATTGAATAAGACCAAAGCTGCAGTAACTAAAACCTAATCATTCAAGAGAATAAAGCTTATACCACAGGACTACTGTAAGTAAAACTCCCTTTCATGTCTTAGTCATGGAAAATTTGTCTCAAGTTTTCCTTATAGTTGGACTGCAAATCTCATCTAGAAAAATGAGGAACTCAGACCTCTAAAGCTTTAAAATATTTTTCCAGAACATCCTGTTAATGTTACTTAAAGAATTAAAAAAAACCCCCAACCCCAAGATTTCTTTTTTCCCAAACACAGAATTAAAATAATGTCATCTGCCTTATAAATGATGAATTGATATTCCTCCTGGCTTTTGAAAAAATATAAAAGGCTGTATAAAATTCTTGGCAATTTCTCACAGTTAAATCATCTATTTGCTCTCCATTTTTCAATATGGAGGTGCTTTTTTTTCAGTGGCATATATAATGCCTATAATTTTTTAAATCTGAGGGTAGTGTTTTGTCTTTTTTAACAATTAAGAAAAAGATTATTGCAAGTTCCACAGTTTTATTTACACCGTCACGAGTGAGCAGTTCTTTCACTCTGTAAGCACATGATAGGCTCAGGCGTCTCTCAGTGATGGGAGACAGCAATGTGCAGTATAGAGAACATGCTCATGTGGGCGTATTTGAACACACTTTATGCATAAATTGTCAGGTATTCAGTTTGTATTTGGTTCTCTCTGCCTGCATTTAAGCAACCACAAATGCGCAAGTCCTCTGAGCTTGGTGCTCATATCCACGGATGGTACCATGATGGTCTCCCAGGAGGAGAACCGCTGTGTGGAACAATGATTAAAGCATTCTCCAAAACAGTTGGCATCTGAGGTTTTGGAGGCTTCAGTAGCATGCCTCGCTCTTGTTACTCAGTGCCTTGGACTTGCAAAAGCTCCCAGAACTAACCTCTGCCAAAATGTTTAACATTCTCAGAGACAGTTGATTAGTGATCTGTGTAATGACTAGGTTTTTCAGCTCACCAACCATCATCATCATATCTCTCTCATCTCACCTTTAAATGAGGTGTGGGGGTGGGGTTTTTTTGTTTTGCCTGAAGCCAGTACTGCCCTTCTTTGTCCGAGCTGCTACTGAGTGGCTGAAATCTGTACTGAGTCTGGCTGGGATAGCATTAATCCTCTCCATAGAAAACAATATGTTTGGTGCAAACACCATAAACAGTGTTGATAACACACCAGTGTTTTGGCTGTAGCTGACCAGTGCTTGCACAACACAGAGGCTTTCTCTTTCTCTCACTCTGCCCCATCAGCAAATAGGCTGGGGATATGCAAGATGTTGGAAGCAGACACAGCCAGAAGAGCTGACACAAATTGACCAAAGGGACATGCCATACCATATTACACCGTGCTCAGCAATAAAAGCTGGTGGAAACAGAAGGATGGGGGAGGCGCTCAGAGTTATGGCATTTGTCTTCCCAAGTAACCATGACACATGATGAAGCCCTGCTTTTCAGGAAGTGGCTAAACATCTGCCTGCCTCTGGGAAGTAGCGAATTAATTCCTTATTTTGCATTGCTTGTACTCATCACTTTTTATTTATCTATTTAACTGTCTTCATCTTGATTCATGAGTCTTCTTGACCACTTTCTATGAGCTGCTGTGTGTGTGCGTGGCCATTGACCAAGGTGAATCCACAATAAAATCATACCCTTATATTTTTCATATATTAGTGGCAGGGGCAAAGATTTTTCTGTATGACTGCTTTGTGACTTACTGCTCCAAAGGAAGATCATGCTGTTCTCAATCCTAGTTATTGGTGATTGCCTCATGATTAGACTTACCACTAGACAAGGAGTAAAGAAAAGACCAAAACCATTACCCTGTTCTGGTAAAGTAAAATTTCAGTAACTTATTTGCCTACCAAAAACCAGAGTTAGAAAAGAACAGCACATGCAGTTTCTACACATAATAGTTTCTGGATAGCATGTGGTGGTTCAGAACTTGCTTTCCATCATGTTTCCTTAATGCAGATGAGGGGGGACAGTTCCTTTCCCCCTCAGAGCACCACACTTCTGTGAGGGGTTCCTAGGCTATGACTGATATACTGTCATTGTTCTTTAGTAGATGGTCTAAATAAGGCATACAGTTAGGTGAGTCAGGGATAGAAGAGCTCGGAATATGGTATGCAGAAGGCAAGCTGGTTAGCTTTTGTTTTTTCCTGACCCAGGGGATGCCAGAGGTCTATGTTCTCTGGTGTCTTAATTCAAGGCTGATAGACTCCAATAAACTGCTTGTGTATTGCTGCCTTCTATTTTATCTCCTAAGTCATACTGAAACAATGCTGTAAAAGCATTGTCTTCAGAATTACCCTTCTAGGTAATTGTTGCAATTCTAGGTTACTGTTGCAATGCTAAATTAAACCTGTGTTTCAAATATGTCACTTCTAGAGAATGATTTTTTTTTAATCTTTTTAGCATGTTTTGGGGTAGATAAGCAACAGCCTTCTACACTGCTAAAACTTGTTTCCAATGCATTTTGTAATAGTGTCATAGTGTGCTATGGTATGTAAATCCTTTGTAAAAACACACCAAGATTCATGTTTAAACTGGTTCAGTAGAAGTGTGAATCCTGAAAAGTTGTTCTCCTGCAGTCTGTGAACAAGTTGGTACAGCTTTACTCAAAACACATTACAACTTGTTCATTACTGTGTCTCAAGTTCCTCAAAGCAGCAGCTTCTGGAAGGTTGAACAGCACTGACAATGAAGACCAACTCATAGAGCAATCATAGACCACCTAAACATTCCCAGGTTATCTGTACATGCATGGACTCTCACAGGTTTGGGCAGAATCCCTTTGCCAATTTACCCAACCAATTATGAAATGATCTCTTGCCCATTCAAAGAATCTGTGTGACATTCTCCCCTTCCTCTAGGATGGAAGAAATGCCAGGCATGCTTCTAGGACAGAGCATAGCTGTCACAATTCTAGAGTCCACAACAAAACTCCAAAGGGCAGACGTACGAGAGTTGTGCTCTAAAAAGCCCACTCTGGAAGCTCAGTGGCTTTGAGTTAGATAAGGGAAGTGCTGTGCATGTATCCTGGAACTATTTAATTTGAATAGCTGTGTATTTCAAAACTGAAACAAATACAACTCATTGTGACATTAATATTTAGCTTGAACTGACTTGAAATAACTTGTACATGTTTTTAATGCACTTTTTCCATGTTTAGAATGCTAAGATGTCGGGAGACTTATTAAACTACAAAGCCAGATGTTTCTTCTGGGTTTGTGGTGGGTGGGATAATTAGACTTGGAGATCAAACAAAGACACAGATATTTAAATATAAACTTTTCATATATTGCCTTGTATCAATGGATGTCTCCACTAATGGTCCTATCTCTTTTTCATTCCACACACATCAGAATTAATTTTTTTTAGGTTAATCAAGCTAGCTTTATAATTTAGGTAGAGTTAAGGTGGTGTGCATAATCCTTTAGCTAGCATATGATGAAAGATGACTACCATATACTGGAGATAATCCAACAAGGCACTAAATATGCAAGTAGTTCTGCTTGTTTCAGTGGGGTTAGTTATGTGCCTAAAGAGAAGCTGACGTGAATATGTACTGGCCTAGGGTTACTGTTATCACACACCTGAGACTGCAGGAAAAGCAGAATGCGTATTTTCCGGTTGACAATTTTCATTTTCCAGCGTTTGTGATGAAATGGAACATTTTTAATATAACTTGGATGGGATAAAGGGTATGAGCCAAGAGAGAGCTAAGTTTGCCAGAGATTTATACTTTTTCTTTGGCATCTTGATTTTCTCCATTCATTCCCAAGTGTGAACATCTTATGGTTCACTTACCCTGATGAGATTGAAAAAGCTCGCACTGAACTACAAACAGTGACTAATGCAACAAATTGAAAGTGTATGGTTTGTTCAGATTTCTTCCAAATCCATTCATCATCCTACTTTATAGAATAGATTCTAATTCTTCCTCTCCTTAAGCACAGGAGATAAATGAGATTGTACTAGTCAGCATATGGTTCAGTGAAGAAAGCAGTATTTTTCAAGATTTTTTACTACATACATCTAGTATTTGGAAAAAGGGACCAAAAAAGAATATTGTGTGGACCACTCCATGGTGAGGAACAAAATGGGGAAAATAGGGGAAGGAATATTTTTGAATTCCAAGTTTTTCTGCTCTGTTATTAAAGATTTCTGCAATGTAATAATGATCAAACTAATGCTGAATTTAGATTTCTGCTACAAATGTCCAATGCAATATTATCATGACAATGTTCTGATACTGGAAACCTTCTGAAAAGAAGTATTTAATTGCTCTAAATCAAATGGTCACTTAAACATGAGTCAGAATCTTATTTCAGCTTACTTTTGTTTTACAGGTGTTAGAAAGTGAGTTTTCAGTGAGTATTTACATACAGCAAATGTTTCTGAGAAAATCAGGAGGGCATGAATGAAAGTAACCAGAGGCCTGAGGCATCACGGTTTTTGCTTATGAAAGACAGAAGTCCTCAACTATGAAATAGATTTAATTCTGTCACTGGGACTTAATAACCAGGCTCTGTCTAAGATTACTTTCTTTTCTTTGTTGTTGAAGAATGAAAAACGAAAGTTTAAAACTAATCTGTCTCTGGATTCTGTGGGTTAATTGGAAAAGTAGGTTAAAGAACCATCTGTAGGAGAGGCAGCAAGCCTAAATCCACAATTTATCTCCAGTAAAGAGAGCTGTACAAGAGGTAACTGCATTTCTGTTTTCCAAACTAGCTAAAGCATTCTTTAATTTTAGTTCCTGTTTCCTACAGGAAAACAGCTGAACACCAGACACCCTATGGTAAACTCTAATGAGAAAAAACACCCTGAATGTCAAAGAGATAAGGCTGGGAAACATGGTAATTCTTTAAACTATCCAAGGTACTTCATGTGGTTAAGTAGTAACTGATATTTAAATACCCACCAGCTTTTACAAAATTACTTCAATGACTTTAGTATTTTTTTACCTTAATACAGCAGTAACTTTTCTACCACATACTTGGCAGTTTGGTATTTCTTATGTTGAAATGTAAACATTCCTTCTTAGAAAAGTATCTTGCTGCTCTCGGCCATTGCCCTAAAGTAAAAATGAAACAAAAGAAACCAAAAAGTCGCAAGTGACTTGTAAGATATTTCAGCACTAGGTTTATTGTCTTCTGGCAGATTTGGAGGCAAGAAACTAAAAGAAGATCCAGCTCATTATGGTGATATGTTTGGTGGGGGAAAAGCACGGGTGCAAAGGAAGATGGCACAACCATGAAGCAGGTTGGCAGCTTTTATGGATTAATTCTTTGTTCAAGGTACTTATACCTATTAATGTCACTAAAGGTATTTGGTGATGTGGATTTATGGATTTAGTGATACAGTGGAGAAAATCTTGGTTTAAAACCCCAAAAGAGAGATGGCACTGCATTAAGCTGTTTTCCAAAAGACCTAGTTGCAGCTAAGGCCAGGAGCCTTAGCTAAGGCTATTGCTGAGGAAATAATAGTCTCATATTTTACACATAAATCCCTTACGTGTTCCTTTCTTGTAAGGGTAGGGGAAGAGCAGAAAGTACAGTAAGCCCTGAACTTACTGCCTTTTCTTGAAATGTTCTCTAGGCAGATGAATTGCTTTCCCTAGCCTTTTTTTTTCTGAGCTGACATCAAATTTCTAGGATAAAAAGGTTATTACTTCTGGAGTTGAATTGATCTTATAATAGCACAGAAGAAAATATAATACATGCTTTTACATGGAAGTCACTATGACAAATTGAAGTATTTAGGGAGGAACATATTTTGCCATTGGAAGCCAAACTTCAAGATATTAGGCTTTACTCCAAATTGGATGCAAACTAAGGGTATTGGTAAGTATAACAATTTAAGAAGCCATCTCTTCCACATGCTTTATTTATGTTCTTGACAGCCTTTACATGGGATTTTGCCAGTCAGATCACACCTAGTGAAGGATCTGGGGAGACAGACAGAATTCAGAGGCCAAACAAATCTGTTTGGCCAGGCAAACTTCACCTTCAATTACGTTTGTGTGAATTTGTATTAACTAGACTCATATGGGATTTAGTTTAAATTTACAGTAGTATAACCCATAGCAGAACTTGGGTCCAAATGCCCAACATGAATAAACAAAGTGATTGCATTTTAATGGAGAAGGCTTTGTCCCGTGTTTACCGTAAGCAATCAGTGAATATTATATTGCCTTACATCAGTTGCTTGCCCCTTTTTTGGGTGCTTATTTTCAGTGTAGGAGTTACTATAATTGTTTAAATACCTTTAACTTCCATTGAACTTCCAGTGCAGAGGGGAATTTGAAATCTGTTGCTGGCTATGAGGACAAAGAAAAACTTAAAGCTTGAGAATGTTCTGAATTTTCATCAGACATATCTGAGGCCTACAGCAAGAAAAACTATAGAGTTCTAAATAATTTCACTCTAGAGGCTTAATTCATGTCATGATGACATCAGCAATGCCTCAGTAATGGTGTAGGTCAGTCCTGTTTACACCTGTGGGGACACAGGCAGAACCACAGGTATATGTATGAACACTTTGATTACTACTGACCCTTAGGTTTGTGAGCAGGTATCTCACTGTGGTTTACTTCTCTATAAAGCAAGCATGATACATATTTCTTACAAGGAAAATCAAAATGTGTGCAAAATCTAAAAGGCTGAAATACTGTTCTTGTTTATGTCCTTACTGACAGAGTAGCTACTTAGGCTGAAATCCTGAACAGTTCATGATTGTGTGAACCTCTTCTTATTTCAGTAAGCTTAATGGAGCTCTGTCCGTTTCAGACTAAATCTTCCTTTGGGCTCAGCTGATAACCTTTCTTCCTTCTTTTTAGAGAACTGCAAGCCCAGAAGTCTTCTGTCTCTAGACAGTAAGTTGAATTCTACATGTGAATAAATTTCTTCCAGTTTTTTACTCTAGTCTTGTCTGTGCCTTACACTACATTCAATTAATAAATAGCTTTATAAATTACAAATTACATTTATCCTTTCCCTCACTGAGGTCCACTAGCCTGAGCTGTGTTTGTCCAACTCACACTTTGCTACCCAAGTTCAGATTTGCAAAATGCAGTTCTCAGGAGAAAAAAGCAATAGCAAACTGTCTGTATCTAAGGCCAAGCAAGGCTCAGAACTATTTTTTTGAAAACAGGATTTATATACCACAGTAGCTGTTTGTGAACAATTTTTGAAGATACTATAAATGCAGGAAAAGAAAAAAAATCTGTCTGTAAAAAAGTTGCTGTGATGCTTTCTGATATTTCCAACAGGGGAAAATACAGTTGTCTTCTTACATTTACCCTTGGACATCCTGAGTTTCCTTTCTAAGACAACTTATACAAAATCAACTTTAGACTCCTTCTTTATGCTAGGAAGTTTGACAGCTAGGTGCTTATTTTCCCCAAGTGTGGGATCCTTTGCCTGCCGTGACCACTATGTTACTGCCTTGTGTTGCACCCAAAGCTACAGGCTCGGTTCTGCTTTCACTGGATGAGAGACCATGCTATAATGCACATCATAGCGAAAATCTATCTTCCATACATACAATGCACCAGGGAAAGTGCATTTGGAGGCTTTTCATCTGACTGCTTATATTGACCTGTCAACAGTGGACTTTTGGATTCTAGGAAAACATCAGAGGGGTAAATTTATAAAATGAACAATTCTTTTTAATGAGTAGTACTTTCTTTTGTTTCTCCCTAGAAACCACTGTGTGTTTGATATTTAAAGTCCATTTTTCTCTCCCTCTTCTCTGGCCCAGCTTAAGCTTTTTTAAGGGTGGGTGGTGGGGAAAGGATTGCCATCTGCTTAAGCAGCACTAAACAGAGGAATTCATGCTGATGCAATCAGTACCTGGTTATAATAGCCTCAAAAAGGAAAGCGTAAGTTTTGCTCGCTTTGGACCTGAAGTTTATTCCACGTGTGTCTTTCAGACTCATCTTTCAGAATAAACTTCCTTTTCTTCAGTTACAATGAACTTGAGTAAAAACTATGTGACCAAACTTCTGTATAGAAAAGCATGAATTCTTCCTCTCCCTACCCTCTCCATGCAACCTCCCCTCCTTGCCATACCATGGCTTCAAGAAGTAAATTAATGCTGGTTAATAAACACTCGCGAATAAAATATTGGAAGTAGAATAGTATCATAACTCTTTTGTGCAGGACTGAATGTACATGTCTTCACTTTAGACATAGTATTTGGAAGGCATATGTTCAACCAGCTTTCCACAGATTAGCACTCTTTCCTCCCCATCACATCATCAAAATTTGAAGGGGGGAGAGGGAGTTATTTCTTCTATCAATCATCCACTGCTCTGTTATTTGAAGAGGTATCTAGTGTAATGATTAGAGAGTGAATGACTCAGATTCATTTAGTCTTAAAACTGCTGAGGAGGATGTTCAGATAAAGCATCTGACCCCTACCAAACTGCATGTCTGTGCTTCAAAACCAAGGCCCTGAATATGTCTTTTATGTAAATGTATTCTAGATTGATAGATAAACAATAGATAAATAGATAGACAGATAGACTGAGAGACAGGTATGACATCTGTCTGATGCCACAGATGCCATACATACTTATGTATATGTATATATGTTCCTATCTGTTTATCTATCTCTAGATATCTAGAGATACAGGCATAGATAAATACACAGATAGATAGATAGATAGATAGATAATGACATAAATCTAAAAGGCCAAAACATAGATCAGGTCAGCTAGCTCATTTTTCCTCACGAACTCTCAGAAATAGAAGAAACATTTTCACTATGTAGGTTTTCACACATTCATGCAAACTGTCAGAGAAGCATCAAAAGTTTTAACCTTCCCATTTGCCAAAATGAGCCTATGATGGCAAGGGTAATGCTGTCTTTAAAGTCCAGCATATGCTTTGCCCCTAGGCTGCTCTATCAATTCGCAAGTTATATCCTGAGAATGAAGTACCCTTAATGTTAGCAGTCTAGCCATAGATCATCCTTAAAATGAGACAATTAGGCAAGAGTGTAGCCATATGGCCTGAAAAATATGGACAATGATTCATTTTAGGTTGAATGAAAAATTGTGTACTCTGCAAAAAAGTAGTGCTTTACATAGTTTCAGTTCAGAGCATCAATAAACACTGCAAATCCTCCCATCTTCTGAAAAGCTAATCTCTTTTGAGCTATGCAGATGTGCCTTGCTGGCTTTCAAGGTCTCCTGATGCACAGCCCTGAAAGAAAAGGAGAGCTGTAATTAAGATTTAGTATAAATTTTACTGCAGAGGCATTCAGTCACTTTGAAGGTTTAAAAAAAGGCTTTACATTTTGAAGGTCAAGAGAACTATCAAGAACCATCCTCCAGTGACTTTTATATCTATTATACAGTGCAATTTGAGAAACAAAATGAAGTGTCTTGTTCTCTGTTCTTCTGAGCCTTTCTGCGTGATAGCTTCTCTTTGGTGCACATTCTCCGTTCTTGGTAATACAGTGTTGGCACATTAAGCTTCTGAAGGGAGGGAAGGCAGTCAGCACGTGGTTCTGGTGAAAAGAGTTTGATTACACCCAGATATGATTCAGAGGTCTGAAGTAATGAGAACCTGAGGGCTGATGTTAAGGAAGTATGTGGGAGAAACCCTCAAGCAAAGCTTATGTTTCATGACTTCCTCACCCACTGATAAAGTAAGCTAAATATCTCTCTTAGCCTGGTACAGCAACCCTCCCACTTCGTCAGCCTAGAGTTTGCTGTAGCTCCAAAGAATTTCATGGGGCAGTCTTATTTTTAGGGAAAAATCTAGAAACTGTTGGTGAACTCTTTCAATAAAATGACTCGAGAAGTGACTTAGCTTTCAAGTGGTATACCTCAATAAGCTTCAGGGAAGAAAATAAAAGAGCTTGACCATTACTTCCATAGGTTTGATAACTCTGCTGCTACAACTTGTCTTCCATCTCAGACAATGGTTGTAGTAAGAGTTATGAGGAAGAAGGCTGTTGAAGAGTCCCATCAATCGATTTCCCACAATCTTTGAAAAGTTACATATTAGGAATTTTTAGACCTTGATTCCTAAAAATGTTTTCTGGATTATGACAGTGGAAACTAAAGAGTTACTGAAATGTCTGTCTGTCTGACAGGAGTGTCAAGATGGGTCTTAGTACCTCCTCAGTGCTCCCTTTCAGTTTGGCATAGTCATACTTATTCTAAGCACAAAGTACACGAAGATAAAAGGAACATCACCAGATTGTCCTGAAAGATAATTCAAATTACTCAGATAGTATTCTAGATAACAATTCATGAGTCATATAAATTATTCCAGACATTAGGAAATAAAACTATATTCATTGTAGGAAAGTGGTTAATGGGAGGGAATACTTCTTGGATAAATGATTTTATATTCCTCTCCCAACCCCACTATGCAGGTTTATCTTTTGAAGTAGATCTTGGTAAAATCTAAAGAAAAACACATACAAGTGACAGCAGATGATGGGCCAATTGTGACAGAGGATTGCCTACAAATGAGTTGGTAGGATGGAAGAGGGGACATTCCAGCAAGATTACAAATTGGGCTGATTATCAGAAAATTCATTTTTATCTGAAATGTCAGTTGTTACAGTTGGCTTGTGGTATATCCCGTGGGTTTTCTTTTCCAATAGCTTGGTCTGTCCTACGTTAGCTGTCAGTAACAAAGGAAAAGCCAGCTAAAAGGGTTCTTGTTACAAGAATTCTTGCAAGAGGCAGTGACCTCCTGTATGCTGATGTCATAGTCAGCGTTTGTTTTCTAAAGCAGTTCCAGTTGAAAAAGAGCTCAACAGTAAATACCAGGAAGCATCTTACTAAAAGTATGTATTCCTAAATAAACCAGAATATTCGGAAACATTGTATGGTGCCCTAGCCCTGTTAACATTTTTGTTGTGTGTTCAAGGCTGATGCTGTTGGTCAGGCATCTCAGTGTTCAAGAAACTTCATCTGAAGACATCAGTGTCATGTTTTCCACCATGATTATGGCTTTCCAGTATTTCTAGTGTATGGCATTTTAAGACAGCCATGAAAAGATACTCATGATATTTTGTAAATTCAAATACTGTTTGTCAAGCACATGTGTGTAAACTAACATATTTAAGTCTTGATCTATGATCAACTGTTTTCCTATTTTTTTTCATTAATTTTTGTTGATGTGTTTCGGTGTTAGAAGGCAGTGACTTAAAGCATTGAACCTTTCCAGAACAGAGGAAGTATTTCTAGGGAAGTTTTGCTGGAAGGACATATGTCCATAGTGAACATTTCGAGAGCATGAGCCCAAATAAACAAACCATTTTCTTTCTACTGAGTCAACCAAAAGATCTCCTCTCTGCATATATTATGACTAGCAGCTACTTACAATTTGTGTTTGCTGCTTTGCTTCATGTATTCCAAAGTCCATATGTAAGACTTTAATTGTTGACATGTTTTCCTTGTCTGCAGCTGAATTCTCCTCAGGGTATTTGTTTACTTTTTAAATTTAATTTTCTGAAAAACATGTTTGATAATCTAAAAATGTTTTACCTGCCAATTGTCACTAGACTTTTTAAATAAAATCTTATAAAAATGGAACAATTTTCAAAAAAATCCACTATATCATGCTGAAAGTGTTTATATTTTTATGTTAATACAGCTCTTCTGTATACTGACAGAGAAAGAGGATCTCCCACTCAGTCTGTTCTCTGTCTGTAAGTACAATTTTATAAATCAGCTGGAGTTGCTCTGCCTTATGTTGGGAATACTATATTAAACCTTTGCCTTTCATTGCATCTTTGTCACTTTATTTTATTTCTTGACACCAAACAATCATTCTTGTTATGGAAATGAGATCATAACTGGGCAAAACTTACTTCACACTCATCCAAGGTTCAGAGGAAAAAAAATGCAGTCTCTGTGTTTAGGTGTTTTTAACTGCTGAAAGACTGGAAGTTGAATGTTACTTAAGCTATCATAGGTTACTTTAAAGATAGGTGTATCAGGAGGAGAAACTATCAGACACAGACCACCTGATGGAGCACAATGTCTGTGCATCAAGACCTATGTCTCAAAGCTGATGTGCAAAGGCACTGTAGACGTGTGTTTGTTGCTGCTCAGGAGCATTTCCAGGATGACAAGATACTCTCAGTGATGCCAAACCTTGAGATCTTCTTGTTGTTTTTTTTGAGATAATCATTGAGATTACCTCCTCCTGTGACTGATGTATCTCAGTCTGGGGTGACTAGGATCCTGAATATGATGTTTGCCAATGACTAAATTGGGAATCTATCCAGGTAGTTAACTTTCTTTTACACTGCTAAGTTGGATGAGATCAACTACACCCCTAGTGGAAAGTGGTGAATTTAAGAAATCCAGCCTGATAACATTCAGGTCCTATAAAACTGAGCCACAGGTAAGTGGGATGCCACTGAAGAGAACTCAACACTAACCCCTGACCTGTGAGTTGTAAATTATAAGCACACTTAAGCCCTATATTAATATATGGTTATATTGCCATATGGCCGGTGCTAAGCTAAGGGGAAAACAATATGGTATTAATGCAGAGGAAAGACAGACTGGACACTAACAAGTAAGTACTAAAACAGAAAACAGTTGGCATCCTTCCTGAATACCTCAGTGCCTGCTCCTTCATTTATCTTTGCTGTTATGTACAAACTGAACCTGGAAGAGAGTGTGGCATCAGTGAAGGTATCATAGCTCAACCTGCAGCCTGCATTCAGCTTTGTGAAGAACAAACTCTTTGCCATAATTTGACAGTAAACTTTGTTGAACACTCTTAAAAGATTGATCAGCATATTACATGATTCCGAGGCTTAATCTGTTGCCAGTTTAACTTAAAGGAAGATGGGATTTGGTGCTGAATGGATGCAGGTCCTGGTATTTGGGCCAACACAGTGGGTTGTTTGACTGTAGATACGCATATTCAAAATATACATTATTTTCAGTAATAAATGATGGTCTGGTGACGAGCTCATTGTGGGTATCCAAAGTAAAACCTCTTTGTTCATTCTGCTAGGTAAGCATGGAGTTAAAGAAATGGTGAGATAATCTGGGACAGTCGTTGTGTCTTAGTTGGGACAGCCTATCATAAACCGTCCAGTGACTGTGGCCTTCACTGTCTGATACAAAATTCAAGAGCTTCTTTTTATTGCTGCTAGAAAAAACATTTTTGTTCATAAAGGGCAAAGGCAGGTTGTCACGTTGACTTCAGGGAATCTGTTTGATCCTACAATTTTTCTTTGCAAAGGTCATCTGACTCTTGTTATATTTACAACTGTTGACATCATTCAGCCTTTGACTTTCTCTGTGTTGTGGTTTAACCTGGCAGGCAGCTAAACACCACACAGCCATTCGCTCGCTCC
Organism: Nycticorax nycticorax; assembly: GCA_023375905.1. NCBI lineage: Eukaryota > Metazoa > Chordata > Aves > Pelecaniformes > Ardeidae > Nycticorax > Nycticorax nycticorax. The sequence goes on along the minus strand of JAKFQP010000061.1, from coordinate 3,534,980 downwards.
CCACTAGTGGGATGGGGGAGAGAATTGAAAAAAAACAAAAGGTAAAACTCATTGGTTGAGATAAAGACCATTTAATAGGACAGAAAAGAAAGGGAAAATAAAAATAATAATGATAATGATAAAAGAATAGACAAAACAAGTGATGCATAATGCAATTGCTCACCACCTGCTGACCAAAGCCCAACCAGTTCCCAAGAAGCGCACCCCCAGCTTTTACCCTAGTTTATATGCTGACATCATATGGCATGGAATATCCCTTTGTCAGTTGGGGTCTGCTGTCTCAACCATGTCCTCTCCCAACTTCTGTGCACCCCCAGCCTCTTCACTGGTGGGACTGTCTGAGAAGCAGGAAAAGGCTTGGACTCTGTGTAAGCACTGCTCAGCAGTAACTAAACCATCAGTGTGTTATCAACATTATTCTCATCCTAAATCCAAACCACAGCACTATGCCAGCTACTGGGAAGAAAATTAACTCTATCCCAACCTAAACCAGGACTCTCAGAAAGGTCAGCCTTAACTGGGCGGCATCTAGAGGCATCTCTGCGGCTGTGGCACTTGCTTGCAGGCACAGGTGTGGTGCCAGTCATGCGAGCAGGGACTGTGCTGAGAAGGTTTTGATAGCATTTGCCCTCCTCTCTGCAGAGGGCTGAACACTGTTCCCACACTGCAAAGAGCTGTAAGTCAGGCTTACAGAACAGCAGGGCTGCTTACTTTCACTGGCTAGTCTTAATGAAGTTTGTCATCAAAAAATATCAACCCTTGCCATTAGCTAGGTGGAGAGCTGTAAATATCAGAGAGACCTACTCAAAAGGAGCAAGTTACTTGCTTGTAACTTGTGAGCTACAGGCAACTCCCAGCAAAGCAATTAAGCATAAATTTCCTAGGGAGTTTGAAGATACGTCCAAGAGAGGATGTCTCAGGGGTGTATCCATGCCACTGGCAGCAATGCTACTCTGCCTTAGCAAGTTCTTCAATATGTTGAAGTTACTATGGGAGTTCCTACACCTAACAGCACAGTTCCAGGCAGAAGTACATTGGAAAGATTCAGCATGCTGCTCAGTTTCACCTTGCACATTTCACTGCTGATAGGCTTGTTTGTGCAAAAAGACCATCCCAACATAGCAGTAAGTGAAAGGGGCAAGAGAAAGCAGGTAACAGCATGTGTTCAGGCTGTAATATAAATTCAGGTTTCTCCTTTACGGCTTTAACTCATTGTCTGTCATCTATCAGAACAAATATATAAATACAAACAAATAAGTATTTTGTAGTGTGTGTATATATATATATACATATACACACATGCTACAGAAAAGGAATGGGACTTCAAATGAACCTGTGTCTTCCACCATTCTGGAGAAAATACATTTCCAAACATTTAAAGAGCTTCTTAGTAAGGGGAATGAGACTCTTTGAAAGCATATTGATGAACTAAACATATAAATTCATTTGAAAAAGCAAGACCTTGACGTATTGTATATAACCTGCTCATCTATGGAAATCCAATTTCATTGCACTGTAGGACACTGTCACTAGGAAAAGTCAGTCACAGATAATAAAAGTCAATCTTCTTAACTCCAGGGCTGGACACACAAAACATGGCCAAACCGTAGTTATTTCTTCCACAGCTGAGGGATTCAGCAAGTATGTTAAAAAGGGAGCAAAAGACATGTCTTTTTTGGTGAACCATCTAAATATAGAACTTCAGGATATGTTAAACAATGTTATCAAAACACTTACTACAATTATTGCAGATCCTTGTAAACTGCTACATTACACATCCCATCTCTCCCTCCTGCCAATCCATAACATTTCCTTATTAATTTACAGATTTTTTTACTCTTATCAGTATTCAAATGTCATGTTCAGCAAGTCTTCCCTTCACATTTAAACCTGGTTTCTTTAAGTATAAGATTGTTGTAATATCACAAATTAACATGAAATTTTTAAATATCCAGTCAAGCAGTATTTTAAATGGTCCCATGAATGATCTTCATGGTTTCATAGATAAAGGACTTGGTAATTTTCATCCCCAAGCTGAAATGCCATAACTCTTCAGTAAAGAATCGTTGCCGATCTCAGCTGGCATACTCCATGATTATGGGACAGTTTCCTACAAAGCTAGCTTATAAAGTACTATGCATCAAATAGCAGGTAGGGAGCACTACAGGTTATTTCATGTGGACAGAGCAAATGCAGCTGGCATGGAAAGGAAAGCACTTTAATTATTACTTTTAACAACTTGCTAATCAAATCTAGAAAAGTAAATAATTCAGGAGGGAGCCATTTAGGAAATATTCACCCTTGGCCATATTTTGCAAAGTAGCAGATAGCCAAGAGGATAACATGAAAAGGAATGGAGGTTAGATGACATCTCCCGACAGTGTCCCATCTCCCAGTCTGATCAGAAACCCTGACCTGTGCTAATGTCAAACTAAGTTAGGCTTCTGGGTGAGCATGGATAGAGTAAACAAAGACTTCCTCCACTTCCATAAGGAAATTAATTTGGGTATCAGCTGCCACTTCAGCCATAATGTTGAAAGCCATAGAGGTAAGGTAAGTGGAAGGGAGAATAAAAAGAATGTAATGGAAAATACAAGGGCTTGCACCTAGGGATGTGGACAACCGAACCATGAATCACTGACAAGATACTTTAAAAGAAGACACCTATTGCTCTAAGGGTCAGTGTTCAATTTTCAAATGAACCAACAATTTGAACCTTTGACAAATTGACAGCATCAGTTTCTGTGTTAAAACCCCTTAAACTTCTTCCATCACTGGCTTTGGAGGAAATTTAGCATAAGTCCTCACCTCCATACAGTTTCCTACTACCAGGCTTCCTCCGGAATATAATGGGCAGCCGAGAGGGAAGGGGGCATGAGGATGCAGTCCCACTGTACGTGTACAAGCATATATATAACCCTATGTAATGAATATGCAATATGTTATGTACACTATCTATCCATCTATCTGTCCATCTATCTATCTATAATGTCCTTTAAGAAAAAGGCAAAGAAGAATTTGGCTGCTCCAAGTAAAATCAACTCTGAAGGAAGATACAGATCATTATCTTCTTTTTCTAAGCAGTTTATTCTACGCTGAGCTCCATATTTCCAAAGGAACAGAGATACTATTAATCAGAATATTCCACAACAGATCACCTTCAGATGTTAAATGAACTGCTGGAGAAAAAAAAAAGGAAAGAATATAAACTACCGTTGCTTAAATATTTATTGATCATGCACAAACTTTCCACTTTGCCTAGAAGAGATCTAATAAATAGAGCTCCAAGACAGCTAAAAAACACTGATAAATGCTAACATTAGCTCTCCTATTTCACCAAACTGAAATCTATATAAATGAGACCAAATCAGAAAGCAAGGTTGTGTCGCTATTGCCAAGAGTTCTAGCATAAATAACGCTGCAGAAGACAGAAATACAGAAACATGAGGAACAGAATAACTGTTCTGCATATACAGAACTCTTACTTTTATATGCACATCTGCAAAAGTTGCATACTTTGGCACTGAATGGGAAAACTGTAAGCTAGACAATATTTGTGACTCTGGGGGTCTTAAAACAAGAATTCCTTATAAAGGTTTAAATGATAAAACTGCAAAACTGCAGTGCGACACAGACATCCACTACCCTTTTCTACTATACCTAACAAAAAAATATAACTAGTACACCCCTGTGTTATGCACATCTAAAGCAGATTAAATAAAAGGAATGGATTTTGGTTTTTTCTCTTTTTCCAACATGGTCAGCATGGCTGTTACGCACAGTTAAATGTGGTCATAAATATCTCAACAAACAGCAATGTTAATTTTGGTTCCAGGTGCTTCATTGTCAAAGAGATGCTAGCAGACTGAATGGCAAGAGAGTGAAGAGAGCATTGGTAAAATTAGTTTGAAATCAAAGGTGAACAGTTTTGTTTATATGAATCATACTGAAGTGAAGAATAAAAAGAACATAAAAGTAGTTACAGATCAAAATCTGTAGCTTAGACTACTCTTTAATTGCCAGAAAATGTAGATAATTTTTTTTCCCCCCATGGAGCCTTTGCTCCTTTCCCTGTACATCTTTCTGGCAAAACCTAGTCCTTAGAGACAATTACATTCCTTGCAGTTTTGACTAAGAAAATGAAGGAAAGGATAAAAGATTTTAATTTAGAGCATTTTCTGCCCCAAAACTACATAAAAGTTCACCTATATTAAGGAGATTTCTCTGACCAAATTGCAGTTTACCTAGCTTTGATACTATTCTCTTATAGTCTGCTTGGTTCTGGCTGTCAAGGATAGCTATCAATGATAATTCTACATACGTCCTGCTAATGCTATGCTCTGGCTCTGTATAAGTGTATGTGACAGTGATAAACTGAAACCAGACAAAAGCACGTCTCAAAATCACAACAGTTGCGACCTTGCATTTGTGTGGCCAGAACAAAAACTCATTTGGCTTACAGTGTTAATTTCTGCAGTCTTACTAGGAAATACATCAGCCTTTCATATATAATCTGGAAAAAAAAAGAAAAGTAAGATTAAATAGTAATTATGTTAATATGGGCAGAATTTAAAGATATGTCTTTATTCTAACTGCCTGGGATTCTAAAACAGAAATGTGTCTAGGTCTTCCATGCCTTTGCATTTAAGAAGAGAGAAAATACAAAGTTGCATGCATGTTACCCGAAGAGTAAAGCTGCTAAAATAAGAATATAGCTAGATTCAAGCTCTTTTTGGCTTGTTTCAAGTTGATGGTCATGAGAAAAGGTATTAGAAAGGGATTTTTTTTTTTATTTTTGAAAATGAAATGCCCTCATGTTGAAAGTAATAAGATTCTCCTAGCTTTCATGAATGTGATTTTTTTTTTTTCTTCTTGGCTGTCAGAAACATTTTCAATGTCATTATGAATTTGGCTGGAAGCTCTATTAGCAGAACTTCTAAAATGTAATTAAAAGAAATTTTCACTTAAGTCAGAGCCTTGGTAAAAACAAACAGAAACAATGAAGCCAGTCATTCTGATGAGTATCTGATCACAGAAAGTCTATTTCTGTGACAAGAAAAGAAGATTTTTTCATTAACCATCTTTGCTAAATGTAAAAAACTGAGAAAGCAAAACAAAACTATTTTTAATAGACTTCCTGGATAAAATTAAACTTTAGTATGTTTAATAATGACAGCTGGAATTATCAGTATAAAAAGTTAGTAAAAGCAATAATTGAAGTCCACTTAAAGCCCTAAATCTCTTCTAATTCTAATATAAAAATGCTGGTGCCCATGTAGCAAATATGTCCACCAAGATGCCCAGCTGACTTCATCTTTCATCATATTTTTCAAGGGACTGGTAATTGTCCAAAACTGAATGTTTTCAGCCCCACCAGATCCTCCTCCTCCCTCCTCCCAAATATGGGACACCTATCCACAAATACAAAGTGTAGGTTGATCTTAGCTTGTTACCTTATGTGCGAAGAACTAAAATGATTTATGTATCAGCAGCTTGTGGGAAAGTTACTAACACAGTGCCTGGCTCTCAAAAGTTACTGAAGTTTCTTTAAGCAGAACAAATATTTTTCCCAGATTTGATACTGCCTGCCATTTCCCCCAGTGTTGTGTAGATACCTTGGGGACTGTAGCCAACTGGGGAAAACTGCAGGCACCTCACAGCTGCACTGCAGTAAGGTATGCTGGTTTTGTGCAATGTGGTGTAGTCATCTACTGAAGAAGAAAATGTGTGAGGAAAAAAGTAATACGACCTGTTGGGCTGAAAGGTTCCCCTACACTATTGCCATTTGCTAGCTAAAAGGATGGCTGTGTAATAAAACACAGTTCTGAAATCTTCACAGTGGATTGGCATAAGTTTGTCTTTCACCTGTGTAGTGCGGATACATATGTGCATGCACAGCATCATTTCAGTTCCCCTATTTATGAAACTGAAGTAAAATATTAAGCCTGACAATTCTGATCCCCCTGTGGTACTTAACACAAGACACTTTCAAAGAACATCTCTTGTTTTGATTATATATATTCCACTTAGCTATTTGCTCTGCTGTACAACCTTTCTGCTCTGTTTATAGCTGCAGTGATACACACTGAACTGGAAAGCATCAGCAGTCAAAATACAGAAGGCATAAAAGGTCAAATATATTGTAGGAGGCCATCAGTGTTTGAAGACTCATTGTCATGGAAAACTCGGTAATGAGACAAAATGTTAAGAGGGGCTAATCTGTGGTGAACTTGCTGACAAATAAAGCTCTAAGTTATTCCATTAAAAAAGAACAAGTAGTCACAAGTTTAGGTAAATACTCAAAAAAGTTTTTGTGAGTATGTGCATAAATCACTGCAGTTGAAGGTATTGAATACAATAGCGTGTTTTATCCCAGCATAAATATATTAAATCAGTATCTATTAACATTTGCTAACTGGGTGGTACCTGATTTCATAGGTGGTGGTTTTAGCCTGTTAATACTCTGGAAATATCTCTGTATCATAATCTCTTTATGTTCACTCTTAACAATAAAATCAGAGGTATCTTAACAGGATCATGTATTAAGACTGAATTGGTTTTAGTGTTAAAGATCCTTGTATTAGGCCAAGATAGCCCAGGGTGCTAATACTGGGTTAGTGTGCTTGGACTTGGTTCCATGGATGAGAAAGGACTCCAGATGAATGAAAAATTTTTCATAGAATTTTTTTTTTTTTAAAATCACAGAAATTTCTGGTTCACCAGGATCTGCAGCCCTTTATCCAACATTAATGTTTCTTTCTACAAGGAGAATGCATAATACAAAATGGAGAGAAATATCTATGTTAAGCAGCATTAAAATTAATTGCTTTTGTGAACAAGGAATCAAGATTTCTTCAAAGATGTTATTGTGGAGAAACTTTAGAACTGATTCAGACCTTGCCTCTACCCAGACATTTGTTTCTATGTTTGTACTTTCACTACTGGCTCACATGGAGGCAAAGCATTTCATCCACATCAGTGCTCTTTCAGCACAGTAATTGCTGTGTCCTAGATTCTGGTTCTGCTTCTTTCAATGAATGCCCCACTTTTTTTTTTTTAAAAGAGTGTTATAAGAAAAGCTCTTTCATAACACATGTAAAACTTTGTCTTTTGCCTTTAGTTTTCCAGCTGTGACAGCTGAATAGTCTAATCACACTAACATGGAAACAGGACTCAGGCATATCTTCATTTTTATCACTTTTAAGTCACTTTTATCCTGACCTTGGTGATTAGTTTTGTGCTGCTGAACAGGGAATGCTATGCAGATGAGTTGTATTTATAGCTATAATTTCAACTACAATAATTAGAAGTTCACTTAATGGTTTTTGCATTCCTTAAGCCCAGAATAGACAAGAATATCAGAAAAGAGTTAGAGAAAACATTTCTGTATGTGAATATTAATAGAAGAGTGTTTATTGATGTATCTTATTTGTGGAAAATAGAAAGAGTCACATAAGAAGGAAGTATGTTCAAACTGCTATACAAAATATGAGGTCACAATGCATGGGACTTACTCAATATATTTATTAGAGGATTAGATGCTTCCCACAAGTCTTCACCTGAGTTCACCCTAAGGCCTTTCGCTCACCACCTGTCAGGCAGAAGAACATGATCATTGTGCCCTTTGCTGCAGCACAGACAGCCAGGCCACCTGCAGCAGCTGCCCAACTTGTGTTGCTGGTGCCCCTCCTTCCTCATGCCCTCCAAGTCTGAATAACCCATCCTACAATTTCCCACAATGTCATGGTCACTTGTCAGCTCTCTGAGGCCATGGCATTTCAGTTCCTTCTTCCTTGTTTCTTAAATAGAAGGGTATTTTATTGTTTCATGAGCCCCAGACAACCCTTTCAGCTCTGGTTTCAGCTCAATGTGATAACAAAATACCCCACTGTGTGCAACCACGGGCAAGCTAATTTTTTTAGACAAGCAACCCTGAGTGACAAAAACGAAAGTTTCCCTAGCTTGCTCCTTTATTTCCTCCTAATGCTTTGCCCTTTCTCAGACACTGGAGACATTCACTTCACAGATTTTAAACTGGCTTCTGAGCTATCTTGAAAGTTTGCCTCTCTGTTCCAGATTTTCAGTAATTAGGGAAACTAGAGACCTCTGGCAAATGTTACATTATAAAAAATACTCATAAAATTCAGGCTTGTCTCAAAGTCACAGTGATGGAGAAACCAACTATGTCACATACACATCATTTGCAGTCTGCAAAAACTCTTTCTATGTGGAAAATTTCAGATTTTCCTCTCATGTAAACTGAGGAATCTGAAACTTAATCTGCTCAGGAGACATAGATGTGCCAAAGAACTGGAAAATAAAAGGGGAAAAAGTGAAAAGGGAAAAGTTGGGAACCTTTCATGGTCTGATTTATTTTACATACATCTCTACTGCTTTGACTGCTGTTTTGAGAAACCTGGCATCAAAATTGTTCTGTTTTCCTTCTATCTGCAAATCTCTTTGACAAACCAGTCAGACAGACACTGTAAAAGTCATGAGGGCTAAGCTTCTTCAGCAGTGGCATTTCTGGTATTTCAGTGTTTATACAGAGAGGAGTTTCAGTCCATATGATTCAGGAGAAAAGAGTACTGAGGCTGTGCGCTTTTCAGACTTCCAGCTCCCCGCAGTGAACTGTGAGTGTTGGGTATCTAAAGGCAGAGAATGAAGAAAGAAACAACACATTTATCCAGTTTTTTCCCTGTTACATTTTCAAGCCATGAGGCTGATGCACCTCCAAACAGCTAAACACAGTGGTGCTTTGAAGGAGTCCTAAAATACATTCAGTGAAGATTTACCTTCCTAACACTTGCTCAGTCCTTTTGAATATCATTTGCATTACTGCATGTTTTGTGGAAAGGTGTGCAGCTGCGGGGCTACTGACAAGGGAGAAAGAGAGAAGTAAGTTTGCAAGAGGTGCCTGAGAGATCCTTGAAGCCACTGGTCTTGGAACACTTCATGGTGCAGTGGTAGGCAGATGGGCTTCATGGGGCTGCAGAGGGAAGCTACTCAGGCATGGTGAAAAGCTATGTCTTGGAGAAGGGCTTTTTTATGTATAAATTTAAAGGTAGTTTCAAAATAAAAGGAAAATTTGGGTGCTTTACGCTTTCCCTCCAAGTATTACTCAGTAATTTAAGGCCATGCCTACCAGGTGCTTAAATACACAAAGATGTAGCTAAGGCGATAGTGACATTTTTTAAAGTGTGCAGCCTAGCTTCACAAAGGTGTTCAAGATTAACTTGATCCTAATTTGGTCCTTTATTTCACTGAAATCTCTTAGAAACACATATCGAGATGCTTCTCAAACTCTGACTGGAGGCCTGTAGGAATCTTTAAATACCTAAATCCATTTTAAACATGTAAATATATGTACTTGTCTAAAAATTACCTTCCTTTCCTCCATATTACTAACTGTACTGACCACGTGCCAATGTACTAATGTGCCAGCAGTAATCCACCTGGATTCCCTGTGTAATGACACCAGCAGCTTCTAAGAGACCCTACAAATATGAGCATCCTGTAATCTTTGCTACTGGCTCTTGAATCAGCATGGCCAAACCTAAAGAAATCCAGAGAAAAAGAAAAGGTTGAAAAACACTAGTATTAATACTAAACAATTTTCATGACTGTCCAAGACTCAGTTTGAATCATAATATAGAAATTAAAACCTTGTCATTTTTATGTACAGATCCACCTCTGTATGTATGACAGTGAGTTCTGAAAGAAATAACTGTTTTAATAGGACTTTTTTTTCCTGATTATATATTTGATTCTGAAGGGAATAATGCAGTCATGCTTGTCTAGAGGCTTCCTGGGTGTGTTGATATAGGACATTAGCAGTGGCAACAGCGAGAGCCACCTGGAAGTTCACAGGTTACTGAGGAAACAAATGGATTCTTGAGTATTTTAAACCTAAATGTTTTGCTGGAGTTCACATAAAGAGATAAAGGGAGTTTGCATTCTATAAGCATTGTATTTATTAAAAGAGACAAAACAGTACGCATATAAGATGATGATTCTTATCAGGACTAGAAGGCAGTAAAACTGTGTCTGAAACGCAGCTAGTGCTTTATAGCATTAGTAGTTAGGGCAGCCATCAATTTTCAGTTGCTTTGGTCAGTTTTGTTTTCTTCTAGCTCTCCTCCTACCCATTACTTTCAGAATTATGATTACATTCTTCATTCCCACCTCTAGTTCATCAGACTAAATTTTATGGTATCTAAACCAGAAGGTGAGGGCTATGTTACAAGGAAGTTCCAGGTGTACCATACATTTAAATGAATATGCTGTTGATCAACAATTTCAAAAATTTACTTAATCTGATACTCACTAATCACTAGTGACTGTCCAGATGAGACAAAACTGGAAAATGCTGTACCAAGTCCTGCTATCTCACAGCTGCAGTAACTTACATTACTTGCTGTCTTGTAGAAAATGCAGCTAACTGGTAACAGGGTCTTCCCTGCTAAAGGTAGAGATGCTCATTATGAAAACTGTCCTCCTGCATACTATTACCCATTTTAGATGGAGAAAAAAAATAGAAGTGACATTTGACAAATACCAAACTTCACTGGTTACAAAAGTGAAAATCAGATAGGAATATAACTTGCTGCTTACAAGTTTGAATTCACAAAACCTGTATTGCTACAAAAAGAAAATAGATGTCTTTTGCAGGAAAAAACAGCCTAGCAATGTTTCCTGGAGGCTGAAATTACACTTACAAGGAGGATCCCTGTTCTAAACCAGGACTTTTTATCACAGATGGAATGTGGCCTGTGATTTCTTTTTTAAACACAGACCATTTGACTCAGATGTATTGCTAAAGTACAGGTCAAGGTATTCTTACTCGTTCTGTAGAGCAGAATTGTGAGGCCACATCTTCATACTACCATTGACTCATTTAACTTCTGAGTTTAGTGACCCAGGACTCATGATTTAACAAACTGCAGACAGGAGAAACTGATAAGAAAAGAAGGTTATATAAAAGCTTGGTGAACAGGAAAACAACCCTGTCTTGCCTTGAGATGGCTGAATAACTCTTACTTACTTTTAAAGTCTTTCATCATGTTATTACATGATTGTCTTACAAAATGTGATGCATACAGATATATGTAGGAAGCAGAAGACACCTGTGGCTGTTGCTATCACCTAGAGAATCACCTTGTGATTTTTTGTATTTCAAGATTTTGACTCAAGCATCTACCATGACTGGAATTTCTAACACTGTAAATTCTTTGAATAAGTAGCAATATATCATGATTTAGTTGTTATGCTTATACAATAGATCTATCCTTGTGCAGCATTAGAAACCTATCTCTTATTTGCCATTTCACAAGGCTGAGCAAATAAACACCATTTTACAGATGACAGATAGGTGATATATGGGGATTCAAATATTCAGCTTTCCAGAGGATCATCAAAATATTTTGAGCTTTAGGAACTAATTATAAAATATAAAATATAATAAAGATGTATTCTATCTGCTCTAAAACCAAGGATCAGTGATAAGAGCAAGCCCATTCCTCTTTAAAAGTTGCACAGGAAACAACATTATTCAGGTTCAGTATCACTCTTAGTTCACAAGGATTTTGTGTTACAGCTCATTGGTCTACTCAATCTATTTTTAATTAAAACTACTTGCTACCCTAGGCTTAGGCTAATCCCTGAGAATTATAGACACAAGCAGATGTATAAACCAGAAGAGAGAAAATAGTTACTGCCAGCTACTCATGGAGAACGAATCTGGGCTCTTCAGGTTGTCTGTGAGTTTTGGAAGTGAGGATTAACACACAGGTGGGCATCCAAGATTTTGTTTCAACCTATAGTAAAGTAACCTCGAAGCATGAAGGTCTGCAGTTTCTCTCTCATCTTGATTTAAATAGCTACAGCAAACCAATACAAGGCGGGGGGTGGGAGTCAGTGGAGGATGGAGGAAAGAAGGAGAGGAAAGGAGGGAAAGAGGGAAGGGCAATCACTTAGCAGCATGTTCTGTCTTTGATATTCTCTCCGTTAAAGATTCCTAAGCATTCTTCCTCGGGGTATAACAGTCCTGTTTCTGTCCAGGGCTGCCATAGTTTGCATAGAGGCAGGTAAAGACAGTGACCATTTTGGTGGTATGTTTCATGAATTTTTAAATAATAATGATTTCAGATTTGTTCGGCTTTTTGCAGATAAAAACAAAGGAAGGTCAGGTAAAACATCTATCAAGTCTAAATTGCCTTTGCTACATAGGTACTGTAAACTGAGATGTGTTTAAATGTCATCTGACTCTGACATGGATCAACAATAATAATTTTAAGCAGAGTTATGCCAATTCACAGCGTAATGCTGTCTACATTAAAAAGCCTTAGTGACTCACAGACACAGTAAGGATGATAGAACAACAGGATGCAAGAGAAAAAGCAGAGCAAGGAGCAAGTAATAAGGTTAGATACTATTTATTATATATTTTAATATCCCCAATCCTACACCAACAACTAAGATTTTATGACTATTCCCTGCTAATGAAAATCACTGTACTCTAATAGCTCTGTCCTGTTCTACAAGTGACTATAACTTTGCAACTGAAGTTAAGTGGAGCAATTTCGGGACAGAAGTTGTAACTTCCAGGCCACTGGGTACATTCTGAAAAAACTTAAATATTGTTTCTAAGAAGGATTTAGAATAAATTTATTTATAATTTTCTTTAATTCCCCCCATCAGGGAGGGCTTCTATTTCCTCAGTGAATGAACAGCTTGTCTTCTAAAATTACTCTTATTTATGGCTCTGCCTTCATTGCAAAGTGCACAGCATTCAGAATACTTGCAGGGTCTTCCTTTTTTCTTATTTTGGGTTGGGGAGGGATGAGATATGTAGCATTATTTCAATCTAAGGTTGACTTTAAAATCCTCATGACACCTAGGTGTGTACCATGAGAAACATAAGGTAAGCTGAACCACAGATACAAGAGTGATGTTGACCTCATCTGAATGTCAGTAGTACTTTGCTCCCCAGGGATTCTCACGGTGACAGTTAACATGCACGAATCATTTCAATGTGGAAAGGAAGGGAAGAAAGGCCTAAATTAATGCTATTAAATGACAACAGGATCATTTATTAAGATGAGCCTTTACTCTTCATTTTGAGCTAGCATAAAATTAAACCAGCATGCATATTTATAAAGATATCTAAAAACTATACCTGTTGCTGACAGTAGAATGTAGACCATGGAAGAAACTGTTTATGAGAGTATGGACACTTCATTTCTTCTCTTCTAATGCTTTTGTTGAAGAAAGCATTGTAGATGGATAACTAATAAATGGTACTAGAAATGGAGTTGCCCTTGCTCCTTTGTTAGATGGCTATCAACAAAAAGCTTTTATATCAGTAAATAACTTGAGTCTCCACTGAGTTAAGATTAACGGCTTCCATAAGATGTCCTCTAAAAAAATTCTTTATATGATTCTAAGTATGTTGGAACACATTGGCAGTAAAATTTTTGTTGTTCCTTGCCAATATGTTGGCAGGAAACAGAACCATTTGTCACTATGGAAGCCAAAGGAGCTGCTGAAATGAAGAATTATTTCTGTATTGTTTATCACCTCACTCTGCATAAGACTTTTTTATTTTTTTAATGGAGAGAAAGACAAAGTAAATGTGACATCAAACCAATTAAGAGAAACAGATGAACTTTGAAACAAGAAACAGAACTGCATTAAGTACCTTTATGTCCACTCCCTGGCCTAAAGTAACCTTGCTTAAACTCATTACTTTTCTAAGATTGAAAAACCCTGGGCTAGGACCTTGGGATGCAATGTACCTGATTTGTTTAGCTCCTTCACCAGCCACTAGGATGACAACTTTTGATAATTATACTTTATTAATTGGAGGAAAGGTCTTCCTAATGCTCTCTGATAAACAGCTGTGATAGCAGCCTCAGGAGCCCATTGTTATCTGGCAGTCCTTCCTTTCTGCTCTCTGTGCTCTTATTTGTAGGTAAAGATCTGGTCTACTGACTTGAATGATTGTACCTTCCATTGCACACATCAAAGCAATTTACAAGCAAGTGTTTGTTAATAAAGAACAAATGACTAGGGAATTAAGTATTATAGTTTATTATTTTTTTAACATCCTTATTACTGATTAGGAATACTAAGCCAACACCAAGCACATCTGAAGCCATGGTCAAATAGAAATACAATATTAATACACCATATATGTTATTCATTCCGTCACTGTCCACCATATAATTAAAAAAATCTGTGGATTTAAAAGCAACATATTTTAATGGCAATTCAATAATTCTTACTTGTTTGGAACGTTTTTCTGTCTTCTAGTCCAAACTGCTGCAAAGAGAAAGTCTTGTAATACAAACATACTAAAAAAGGAGCAGGAACACAAACTCTTAGATAATAAATACTTTAAAAAGGAAGAGATACAACAATTTTTTTGTATGTCTTGGCTATGGGATATTGTCTTTCAGAACATTTTTATTTCTCTTTCAGCTGAGTAATTTAGAAAGACCATCTGGAAACAGACAAAAAATTCTATGTAAAATTGATTTATCAAGATTAGTTGTCTAAATGATCTGTATTTGTACAAAATATCCATGACAGCAGTAGCTGAAGAAAGCTATTACAGAGTAGCATTTTAGTTTTCCTAAGACTAGAGACATATACTTTATGATTTCTAGGCTCTCTTGTTAAACAGAAAATCTCTAACAGGTGATATAGCAGCTATTCTTGTAACAACAATGGAGAGTTGTTTCATATCAGAAATGTCTTAATTGTGAAGGAAGGACTGAGCGTAAATCCTCCTGGAAACCACTCAGGAGCCTAAGGCTGTTCAAAAGGTTAAGGCACAACAAGAAGCTATCCATTGCTGAGGAAATGACTAGCAGTTTGGGAAGGACACAAACCCTGGGATACAACGCTGCTGCTGCTATGTACATCATGTTTTTCAAAGTTCAGAGCTGCTTTTCCACAATTTTACCTCCATTATCTCTGCTTTGGGGAATACAAGTTTGAATGACTTGAGAGCTAACTCTTAAAGTTTTCTCCAGTTCAAGAAAGCAAAGCCCATGGGATGTCTTAGTACCTATAATAATTTCATACAACTCGACCAGTCTCTTCTAAAATGAGGATACGACTACTAGGCAACATGCAAAAAGCAAAGCGCCTTATGTCTGTGTAATACCTTCAGACATCACAAACAGCACTGTGCATGGCAAAAATGTGTAGGACTTTTGGCCTGTGACGTTCTGTCTCCTGAGTTACCTCACACCGAAAGTACAGAAATCTCAGCCAGAGGCAGTGGAACAGGCTGAGCTCTGAAGTACAATCTGAAACTTCCCCAGTCCATATAGGAGAAATTAAGTATGGAGCAACTGCATAACACTGGTGATTTTGCACTAAACCCGTCATTTCTGTTTGAATTATAGTGTATCTTTTGAAAAGGCAGCTTGTATTGATTTAATAGCTTCAGGTGGCACGAAAACCACTCTGCTGTTAATACAGTGCTCTATTTTTAGTTTGTATTCACCTCCACCAGCTTCCTTCTCTTGATCTCTTTATGCTTTTTTTTTTTTTCTGCTAAGATCCATAAATCTCTCCTATGTAGATACTTCGAAAATGAGATCAAGTGACTGGCTAACCTCCTGTTGGATTATTTGATGGATTGATACCTTAAATCTTCCACAGCAGAAGGGTCTTAAATGTTATCCTATGTAGTCCATTATTCAGACTTCAGACCGTCTCAGTAGACCTTTTCCAATTTTATATATTACTTTTAAATATGTCTGTCAGACACAGTAATAGCCTCACTGATGCTATAAAGTATAAGAGCATTTTCCTCCTCCTCCTAATATTCTCCAACTGCT
Source organism: Nycticorax nycticorax (assembly GCA_023375905.1). NCBI lineage: Eukaryota > Metazoa > Chordata > Aves > Pelecaniformes > Ardeidae > Nycticorax > Nycticorax nycticorax. The sequence continues at coordinate 3,519,126 of JAKFQP010000061.1, read as the reverse complement.
CTGTTCTCACACCATATTTGAGACGTGTTTCTCAAGCTTCTTTTTAAATCAAAGGACAGCTTTTCTAAAAAAGGTGGACCTTTCAAGAAAGCATGCCTTCCTTGAATGAATATTTCACATTTATCTTTTTGACTGAGTTTGTCCATTCCATAGGGGCAATACTGACTCTATGGCATGTTTTTAAAATCAGAATGTGTGAACTGAGCCAAAAACATTCTTGGTCTGACTCCCTGTACAATGAAGATATCATTCTACTCTGCAGCAGTGTTTGAAATATTAAAAAATAAGGTCTTAAGTCTATAAAGGACTACAGTGTTACTCTGCAGTACTTTCTTGTCAAGCAGGCTATAAATATTTCTGCAGCTCCAGACTCAACTTGAGCCACAGAAAAGAAGACATGATAATGTTCATATCAGAGCTTTAATGAATACGCAGGGGTTGCTCCCTCAAGGTGGAAATGAAAACTGTCCAACCAGAATTTGTATTGCTATTCAAACAAACAGGAAAAACAAAACACTGCATGTCACTAAGCATACCTGGTGCAATCATTCCCTCAAATATTTTTCCCTCTGGTAAGAGAAACACAGTAGTTGAAAGCACAAAGCACTGGGCCTGAAATTTTACACACTGCACTGTCACAGCTGAAACACCATGGAAAAGAGTTTGCATTTCCCTTTCCTTTGAAAATGAAAGCAGAACAAAACAAACCCCACCTTGCCTCATGGCTGGGAAGGGTGGGTGAAAATATGACAGGAGTTGTGCTTGCACTGTTATGCTGTATGGGACTGAGTAAGAGCTTCCTTCCTCTGCCTATCAGACAAAAGCCTTTTGTTAAATGCACTGGTATGTTGCATCCTCCAAGAGGTAGTGCCTCACTGCACACCTGCAACAATGCTGAAACAAGCACAGATGGGTTTTTTGAGGTCAAGAAGAGAAAAAGCAATGAGGAAATCTGTATGGAAATATGACAGAGTCCTTTTTGAGTCTTACTTTGTTGTGCTTTATAGATATGCACTACATGTATTACAAGGATCACCACATTGAAGCTCTGGAGGTGGAACTACTTGTCCAAGATCTAAAAAAAAGTTTAAGACACAGCTGGTTACACAAACATTCAAGCTTCAGGACATTCCTTTAGGCATTATTAGGAGGACTGTAAGTTACTCAGATTTAATTTCTTGGGGAATTAATTTCTTGCTCTGTAATATTCGAAAAAGCATCTAAAACATTTTGACAAAATAATAATTACGTTTAGATTCTAGAGTAAACATTCTAAAATCTATGACCTGCAGTACAGCATACAAACCATTTCTCAAGAACAGTGAAGAATTCAATAAAATCACACTGAGTGATATAGGAAGGCTCTACAGAAGGATCTGGACAGTCTGGATTGATGGGCTGAGGCCAATTGTATGAGGCTCAGTAATGCTAAGTGTTGGGTCCTGCACTTGGGTCACAACAACCCCATGCAGCGCTACAGGCTTGGGGAAGAGTGGCTGGAAAGCTGCTTGGCAGAGAGGGATCTGGGGGTACTGGCCAACAGCTGGCTGAATATGAGCCAGCAGTGTGCCCAGGTGGCCAAGAAGGCCAATGGCATCCTGGCTTGTATCAGGAATAGTGTGGCCAGCAGGAGCAGGGAAGTGATCGTGACCTGTACTCCACACTGGTGAGGCCACACCTTGAATACTATGTTCAGTTTTGGGCCCCTCACTACAAAAAGGACATTGATGCGCTGGAACGTGTCCATAGAAGGGCAACAAAGCTGGTGAAAGGTCTGGAGCACAAATCTTAGGAGGAGCAGCTGAGGGAACTGGGGTTGTTTAGGCTGGAGAAGAGGAGGCTGAAGGGAGACCTTGTCGCCCTCTACAACTGCCTGAAAGGAGGGTATCATGAGGTGGGGGTTGGTCTCTTCTCCCAAGTAATGAGTAATAGGAGAAGAGGAAATGGCCTTAAGTTGTGCCAGGGGAGGTTTAGATTGGACATTAGGAAAAATTTCTTCACTGAAAGGGTTGTCAAGCAGTTGAACAGGCTGCCCTGGGAAGTGGTTGAGTCCCCATCCCTGGAGGTATTTAAAAGAAGGATAGATGAGGTGCTTAGGGACATGGTTTAGGGATGGTCTTGGCAGTCATAGGTTAACAGCTGGACTCGATGACCTTAAGGGTCTTTTCCAAGCTAAACAATTCTATGATTCTATGACAGGTTAAAATAATATACAGCAATTTGATGCCCCATAAGGGACAACTCAGACTTTTCCACTAAATGTGAAGGTGTGGAATACCTTTAATAATGTATATTATGTAGTGTGTATATACTAATAACAGACATCTAACTGCCTGTGAGTAATGTCTTCCAAGGAAAGAAGTGTTCACTTTCCTGAAGTCCTTTTTGACATATTACATGTTTTTGGCAATATCCATGGCACCTCAAATCAAATTCCACGGTAGCAGTTAAGAAAAAATTTCAGAACTACAGTTTTTAGAGATACAACTTTAATTTCTTTTTAAAAAAACCCAACCAAACCAAAATCTCTTATCCAATAAATCTACACTTCAAAAATTTAACTTTAAAGCATCACCCTTTCTTTTTATTTCCTGACGAAAACCATTTGGTAAGTTCTTTGCTGTTTAAGTAATCCTCTAAAACATTTTGAGGCACATTTCTCCATCCTGTTTGTAATAGAGTGTCAAATAAAATATTATGTCCTCCTCAAATCAGAGACACCCATCTCATCAGTGGTCCTCCATTAACAAGAAAGTGAAATCCAGACCTGCACTTAATAAAACTGACACCTTCCGATATTCCAAGTAAAGCCATATCAATCATCTCTCTTTCCTTATGAAATAACAGGTCTTTAAACAGTTATTATTCATCTACAAAGTCTTTGCAAGTACTGTTATTAAACTCCTTTTGATGTTTGCACGGAATAGCTCAGAGAGTGGTGATTTTGCATTGCCCCAGCTTTCTTTTTCAACAAACAGTGATCACAGAATAAATAATTTGAAGCAAGCCTTGGAATTATCTTTCCTATGGGCAAATTAAAGCTTTCTGTAACATTACTGTTCTTTCTACATATGAATACATAGTATTTACCTCATTGCGAACAATTCTTTATATTAGGTATTAAAGCTTCTTCATTCCTATATTTTCCAGGACATCTTTTTCAACTGTTTCATTATTTTATTTTAATGAAATTGTATTATCAATTCTCTCCAATGATTTAACTTGCCAGGAGAGTTAGGACAAGGACTCCCGGTTCATTAATATGATGTAGAGGTTAGGGTCCAAGCATGGCAAACCCATATTTCCTGTTACTCATAGCTTCAGTCTTTTGTGCCTTAGTCCTGCATTTGTATTAGGACAGTAATAATGACAAGTTAATTAAATTTAAAATTCTGAGGTTCTCATATGAAAAAATAATACATACATATAAATTCTCAAGGTGGAGTGCATTGACACAGTTATGCCTCTAAGTTCCAAAGTCATTTTACTAATCTGAATTCTCGTTTTACCAGCTACCACAGGAAAGAAGTTGGGCAAGAAAAAGATGTCTGATAGGACATATTCAGGCTTTGCTGAGGGTTATAGTAAAAATGTTAACAAAAAAATGATGCTTTAAGTGGCAAAATAGTAACAAAGAGAGGGTGGTGGACACAAAAGAGATCCACCTTAAATTTTGTCTCATTTAATGTGCTCACTGATGAACCAAAATGAATGAGAAATGGAATGTAAATGAGATTTACATATTATGCTTGGTGTGGTTAAAGGAGAACACTAATGACAGAAGAGAAATGAGAAAGGTTAGAAACTTGGGCAGGAAATAAGAACATTAATTCCAATCTGGAAAATATGCAGGCTATTGCTTCTAGGGGAAAAGTAAACTGAAACACAGAGGGATTCCCTTAGGGTGACACTGGATAAGAAATTATAAGGGATCTTGCAAAGGAATGCAGCAGCAAAAAATGCCAGTGTAAATTTAGGCTGTACATGTAGAGGCACCATACTGTGGACTAGGGAGAATATAGCTCCAATCTGTGTACTGCAAAGGAGACCACACCACAGATACTGCTTATGGTTTACAAGCACCTCCATGCCAAAGAATTTCAGCAAGCTGGAGGCAGTTCAGAGAAAGCAACAGAAACAAACATGTGGTTGTAAGGATTAATTTATGAGGAAAGCTCAAATGAAATAAATACCTTGGTTTGGCTAAATAGTTACTAGGAGGGGATGTGATTACATTCTTCAAACACTTCAGGACTGTTATCATCAAGGAAGGAGATAAATAGGATGCATAGAAGATCTGGCTCTACATCTACTTTCATAATGTCCATATGCTTGAAAAAAAACTTCTGTATTGTCTTCCAGATGCCCTCTTTCATCTTACTTCAAATCCCTCTCAAAAATGGATTTGTTAGTATAGAGGTCAAACTGAAAAAAAATTGGTTTAGGTAAAATTAAACATTTTATCCAGCTTGAAATATTGTTTTACTTTCACTTGCCTTTCAGCTTGGTTTAGAGAAAGCATTAGGACAGAGGTTAGCTGTTTCACAGAAGAATGCCCTTAGAAGCAGGTGAAGAGGTATTCTGTATGAGTCCTTCAGTTCCTCCTGATGATGTGGTTCCACTTTGTACAAAAAACCATATATACTTATTGACAGCAGAACTGAAACTCAGATGTGTCAATTCCCAGGGGACTGGTTTAACCTATAAACCATATCACTCAACAGGGTGACATCTAGAGGCAAAGGAATTGAAATCAGGGGTAGGAGGAATCTGAATCAGAATATTCACATCTGAATGGTAGGCTGAATAATGGGCTACAAGAAGAAAGAATCTGTTGGAAGAACTTCCTTCTTACTCATTTGGAAGATTGGGTTTTGGTCCCCTCTCTAAGGCTGGCTTGGAAACTTGAAACAGTACATTCACAACAAGTCAAAATGAACTTTCTTGAGATGTCCAATTCTCCTTTCAGTTCAACCTAAACCATTAACTGTATTAGGGCTGGATTTATAAATATAAATATAAATGTGGCAGAGTTGGCATTTCTCAGCAAAGATGACTATAAAACAAGCCAGGAAACAAAAATAGATCTCTACCATAGAACTCATTTAGGCTGTTAATAATTCCTGTGCAGTTCCATTTACTCAAGTCATATCCACAGCTTAACTGACACTCATAAAGTCCAAGTCAATTTTGAATTTGATGGCGTTAAATCATTAATGAATCTGTTCAGTCATGTGCACGGTTAATTGATTAATATGAAGTTAATGGGCTTTCTGAACTGAGCTTCACCACTAGGAACTTAGGGCTGGTAAAATTAATCTTTCTTAGTGGAAAAATCTTCGATCTGGGCATGAGTCATGCAAGTAGCCCGAGTTAAATAAATAGCCAGAGTCATATCTGTAGGACTCCTAATGAACACAGCTGAGACAAAATCTTCAAGCTAACTGGGAAGAACAGGCATTTTAGCCTGCTTTATAGAATGCAAGGACTTCACTCTGTGCCCCTCATTTGTGCACTTGCTACACATTTCCAGACACAGAGAATTTAAGACGTTGGTACCTTTCTGCTAAGATGTTGGCAGTACTTTCTGCTAAGTAGAAAGTGTAACTGTGATGAGCACATAGGTTCATACTGCTGCTCAGTGCTTTTGGAAGCTGGACCACTTCTTTATGTTCACAAATGTGGATTTATTTGCTGAGTTTTAGACAATACAACTTTAAGCTGTTGTCCTGCATTTTAGGACAACTTATTCAAGTCAAAGGTAAACTCTTGCTGAATTCAATAGAAACAGTTAAACTGTATCTCATAATATTGGAAAGAACATCAATATTCATCTATTTCTGTTGACAGAGGAAGTCAATCAACCGTGTAAGAGATTCACATTGAAAAATAATTTACTGTAGCTGCACATTCTTTTGAGAGCACCAGGCTACCTACTTGCCTTAGGGAAAAAATAAATATGAACCTCGCACATAGAAATATGTCCAAAAAGCAGTACAAAAATGTCAAGGACACTGCTATGCCAGATTTTTTTGAGAAGAGGGTATGATAGTTCTGTTTTCACTTTTTTGGCCAAGCAAATTATGTTTTGTCTATCTATGCTGATACTGTTTATTATTTAGTCCTACACTTCTGTGAGATGCTGGCCCAAAATATTTCTGTGTTCTTCCACAATGGTCTGGAAGCCTCTTCTGTGTAATCAGCATGGAATCCCCCGGAGCCATTTTACTACATAGCTTTTCAGACTGAAGTGAGTATAAATTGATGTTTTTGTCCTAATGTGATTACAGACATTCCAGCTCTTGTCAGACTAGATCAGGCTCTTGTAAACATTTAGACAATTCTGAAAGAATTTATGCCACCCGTATTTTTTGCCAGAAAGATATTATCATATTTTGACAAGAATAACAGTCCCTGTACTGTTTCTCCCTCTCAGTGAAAGCAACAATCAGATCAGATAATAGTTCCAAGGTTTTTTTCTATTGTTGGGCTCCAGTGCCTAAATGAAACAAAGCTTCAAAAGCTCAACACTCGCATGTGCTTATATGCTTATACCCTGGAGATGCAATCTACTGTAATCATTCTTTTTTCAACAGCCATTGATTCCTTATGCACTGGTCAATACTTCTTTAATTCCACAGCCCATTATACAGGTTTCTTTGTTCTTGCATTCTATTTGGTATAAATCATTAAATGTGATCCAGCCAACCATTTGTCTGCATGTCCTTGAGCTTCACAGTGAATCAAAAAAGCATTCCCTTAACAATCTTGCCTTTCCACTGAAAACAAACTAGATGCAGATTCTGGTAAGCATGAATCACCTTTTAATTAAAATGTGAATTATATTCAAGAAATAAGGACTAAACAGCTGAAACTTTCCTTGCAAGATAGTTTTCCATGTAAAGTAAAACACCCAATTCATAACAGAAATGGATTTGATCTGTAAAATGAGGGTTTGGTACTCCTTTCTCTTTTGTAAGAAGACTGGCAGCTCCAAGTCCACCAGCACCTTCTGTATTTACACTAACTAGGTACTTATGGTCTCAGATAAAGGTTTGATATTCCCTACCAGGTCTATGATTTTTAGAGGTCACAACACACATATGTGAGGAGAAGATAGCATAACAGATAGAAAACAATAAATTACACTGGTCACACTATGTGGGACTAAGCTTTGGCATACTGTGCGCTGTTTATTGTCACACACGAGTCATTCTATCAAAGTCCCTGGGACTATTTGGATAAATAAAGCTGAACAACTGTGTAGCTGTTGACAGAAATAGGGTTAGTCCTCAAGCATTTTTTAAGGATGTAGTTCACGCTAAGATCTTATTCTCATATTTTCATTTTAAATGCTAGCTATTTCTATACATTTTTGCTTCCTCATCCCTCAAACTACCTATTTTCTGCTTACAGGGTCTTTGAGAAAGCATGACATTAGCTAGGACATATTTAACTTTTTCTTCTCATTTTAAGAGCAAAAAGGAATCTCCTTTTGTTAATCCATACACAGCTCCAGAGACACTGTATGAAAAGTTCAATAACATGTCTGAACTTCTTGATCACATGACACATACAGTTCTCCACAGTGATACTTCTTCTCTTGTACATCTCTAACTAGAAGGATACCTTCTGCTGCATTTGTCTCCTTTTGTCTGTGATAGTCTTATGACTTTATAGGCTCTTTAGGTCTTTCTCCCATGGTTCCTTAGGAGACAATAAAAAAGAAAAGGCTTTAGTTGCTTGTTTTGTGTAGATAGACAAGAATTGAACTCCAGCAGTAAAAGAAGCATTAGCAAAAAACTCCCACCTTTGTCTACAGTCTGACTAAGCCACTACCAGTTGACAATTCATGATATGAGGTTATCAGTAGAAATATAATAGAGAACTAGCAACGGTTCCATATAAAGCAGTTAGAGAAATATGAATAGATTTATCCCTCCTTGTTCTGTTCTCACTTTTTAAAATTTTAATAGCATGTGTAATGTCTTCAGGCACAGCACTACAGTATGTTAGCATACAATTCACAGGAGTACATACTAGCAATGTGTAGGACTGCTCTTCAGTGAAAGAACTGAGAAGTGAAGTCTTTACTCAATATGATGAAACAGCTTCCCTTACCCTTTAAAAAAAAAAAAAGAAAAAGAAAGCCATTGATAGTTTATATATATATATATATATATATGGGTTAATTTGAAGATATCTGGCAAGCTTTCAAAGAAATTAGGAATTTTAAACATCTTATGCATATGCCATGACATAAAGTAGTACTAATTTAGCTATGGCTGAATGATTAGCATTTTCCTCTATTCCTGACCTGATGCATATTCTCCATTTTTTTAGAAAGACTGACTGAAAAGTTGGCCTAGATTATCACACCCCTTAAAACAAGTACTGGCTCTTAAAAAAGAAAACTAACTCATACTCTGACTAATAAACTGTGTACTTTTTGACTGGTATGGTCACAATTTCAATGACAGTATTATCACAGAATATTGCTACATGATGATCTCTGGAAAAATTAAAGAAAGAACTGAAAGTTGAACTGTCTTCCATTAATGTGATGAATATAGAGTTCCTGATTCAGCCAGGCATTTAAGGACATGAGCAGTCCCATTGAAGTCAATGAGTTTACTCACTTACTTGAAGTTAACCACATACTTAAGTATCTTTCTGAAATGGACGCCTACACTTGCAGAATGGTAGTAGGAAACTGGTTTGCCAAAGACTGGCTACGAATCAGCTTTGTAATATTTGTTTGGAATGTTTGTCAGAGCTTTCCCATGAAAAGGTAAGTTTCTCCACCCCATAGAACTGTCAGGATAGCTAGGGGCAAGTAGATAAAACAGATAAATTAGTCCTTTGTCTTGTTCTTTGAGAAGGTTATTCTGGGGCATAGAGTAACCTCGCTCCATTTTGCCTTGTCTGTCAAGAGAGCCAATTTTTTTCTGGATTTGATTTTCTCATATTTGAATCTTAATGAGTGGCCTTATTAGTGTAGCAAATTCTCCACCTCAGAAGAACTTCTAAAATGAAATTAAAGAACAACTGCTGGTTGATTTGCAAGATTTTCAAAATGTTATTCATGTTGGTTGCTTTCAAAAATGCCAAAATTTCCCAACAGCATTATTCTAGAAGCTTGAAAGGAAGTCCCCTATCACTGTGAATGATCAGCATTCTCAGCTGAACTGAAGAAATTGAAGCTGCAAGGGAAAATGGTGCTTTCTTTTTTAATTTTAAATAGAGCAACAAAAGAGAGAAACCAATGTCGATGCTTTAGCATTACGAAAACAAGATGCTCCAAGAAAATAGATGAGTCATTCATTGTAAATAATTTTAAACACCAAAAGGACAATGAGAACGACACAGAACAAAAACATGACTAATTTCCAAAATGATGCTTACTGTCCAAGAAATTGCTATGACTTGTTCATTGGGAAAAAAAATAATTCTACACATAAAGGATAAACTTCTTAGAAAACATGAAGATCTATGCAGGACATCACTTTTTTCCCTTAGAAGATGAAAATCATAAGCCATGTTAGAAAACGAGATACCTACAGCAGAGAACAGTATTTTGTCAATAGGAAAAGGTAGTTCTTGATAAAGTTACGTGACTTCAGGTACTCTGGGCTTTATTCCAAACTGTACTTTGAACTTCCCTCATTAACAGGGAAAAGTGACAAACCTTTGTACCTCATTGCCACATATAAAAACATAGATAATTCTGCTTTTTTATTATTATTATTTAATTTCTTCATGGAAAAGCCTCGCCTTTCTTACCTGTTATTGTGATGTTTTGACACAATAAAGCTCTATTTTGTATTGGGTGACTACAAGCTGCTGAAAAATAAACAGAATATAGACTATTGCTGGATTAAGGAATTACCAAACCTATAAACTTTGTCCCCTCATGACTACTTTTTGGCTAATAAAGCTCTGTTTACTGTACTGGCTAACACAAATCAGCAGCTGGCAAAGCCTGCAGTGAAATCCTGAGAAGGGAAGGTAGGTTGAGAAGTGGTCAGTTCTCTCTCTGCCAGGTTTCCTTCCCCGACTGTTAAAAAGTACAGGTTAATGTTTCTTCCAGGCTCTTCCCAAGGTAAAAAAGGAAAGTGGTTTGGGACAAGAGATAGAAAAAGCCAAGCAAGCTGTTGCATTTTAAGGGGTTCATGAAATTATCCCCTATATGTATAGAAACAGCCAGTGAAAATGAATGGTGGGTTGCTATTGCCCTACAAGTGTGCATAGCCATGAGATCTGCAATGGTGGAAAGGAGATAGACCGGACAAATGAGATGCAATTCTTTCGCTGGTTCCTGTCTTTCATGACTGATCCTGCTTTGTGCTCTTTGTTCTCAGCCACCATCTCGAACCTACACGACACCAGCATCTTTTGTCATAGGCTGTATTATAATACTTTTTCCCCTCTCTCCAACTCCTAATCTTTCTTGTTAAACAGTTCTCTTCAATATTGTATGCATGCCAACAGCCTCTGAAGTTTTGCATCAAATAATCTGGCACTGATGGAAATGTGTGTTCCTTTTCCAGGCCTGGTTGTGAGAAAACCCAGCAAAGCAAGATGTGAGTTTATATCTGAGAACACGGCTTCTGTCCAATAACATGTCAAGTTTGTCAAAAGCGTCTGACTGAAGCCTTTTATTATCACACACTGGTGAAATGATTTGCCTGAAGGGGAAACAGAGCATTAATAAATTGAATGAATTGCACATTGTTCATGACAGACTGTAATGGTACAGTCTTCTGTGTACTGTACATTCCAGATACCACCCCAGGTCCTATCTGATTAATATTCATCTGTATAAAAGCATAAGAATCAACTTGGGATTGGTAGCACAAATCAGCATTTCCTAGGATGCCTCACTGAATGCATTTCCCAGGCTAGATCATACACCACTTAGTCTTAAACCATTGTCAATGGCTGATGACATGGCAAAACTGGCAATTCAGGCTTTAAATATTTCTGTTATAATACCAAGATTAACATCCACTTAGAAATGTGGAGTAAAATAAACTTGTACTTTTTATTGCCCTAATTGCCTTGGTAAAAGATCTGAGGACAAGGATGTTGCCTTGCAAATCCTATACAATTTTTGAACTCCTTCAGAAAAAAACACAGTAAATTTTGCTGTCTTTCTAAATTATTCTTACATCTTTATGAAATAAAAGAGCTTAACAGTTTTTCTAGAATTTTGTTGGCCCAATGACAAAGGGAAAGGGAAAAAAGCTCTAGAATTTACTTTATTATGGAAAAGAGAGCTACAAAAATTAAAGAATTCACATTGTGCAGAAATGTAAAGAAACCTGAGTACGAGAATTACTTCCTCAGTAAGTGTTCTTTGAGTTGATTTTCTATGGAGGAAAGTCCAATATATATTAAATTATTTCATGTATTCTTATTTACAGAAAGGTACAGAAATGCCATAATTTCAACAGAAAATTCAACTCCAGTCATGGTGTTACAGATTAGCTTTATTCAGTGAATGCCTTTCTAATCTGAGACTTTTTGAGAAGCTCCTCTTATTGGCTCTGATAGCCAAGCACTTGAAAATACAGATGGAAAAATTGATTTCCTAAACCATGGACTGGTAGAAATGTAAGGTTTTTACTTTACCGTTCAGTAAGGAAAAAAACCCAATCAACCACCAACAACAAAAAACCAAAAACAATGCCAAACCCCAGGCTCCACAGCCACCAAACCCAGAAGGAAGTCTCCTCAAATACTCTATCGAATTCTCTGTCCTTTGTATGGCTCACCTCTGAAAATCCATTCAGATTTTAAGTGGCTTCCAGGACCATTGCTACTGCATACTTCACTAGGCTCTGTGGTCTACTCTGTTTATTCAAATTATTCTCTCCATATTCACTCATTCCTCATATGTGTGTCCCAGTTCACCAAGAAACTACACTCCCTGGGGGGCTTATGTTCTCTGGAAAAGGGAAGGGAAGGGAAGGGAAGGGCAGGGCAGGGCAGGGCAGGGCAGGGAAGGGAAGGGAAGGGAAGGGAAGGGAAGGG
>JAKFQP010000061.1:3493590-3507039 GCA_023375905.1 Nycticorax nycticorax | reverse complement strand
GGAAAGGAAAGGAAAGGAAAGGAAAGGAAAGGAAAGGAAAGGAAAGGAAAGGAAAGGAAAGGAAAGGAAAGGAAAGGAAAGGAAAGGAAAGGAAAGGAAAGGAAAGGAAAGGAAAGGAAAGGAAAGGAAAGGAAAGGAAAGGAAAGGAAAGGAAAGGAAAGGAAAGGAAAGGAAAGGAAAGGAAAGGAAAGGAAAGGAAAGGAAAGGAAAGGAAAGGAAAGGAAAGGAAAGGAAAGGAAAGGAAAGGAAAGGAAAGGAAAGGAAAGGAAAGGAAAGGAAAGGAAAGGAAAGGAAAGGAAAGGAAAGGAAAGGAAAGGAAAAAATAATAGGAAAAGAAAAGAGAAAGAAAGTATATTGCCCTTCAGCAAATCCAAGGGTATATTCTGACTTTTAATTCATTACAGTTTTCCTGTTACAACCCAAAACTCACCCTTCAGCTTTCTTCACTTGCCAAAGTAATTTAAGATAACAGTATGACAAGTGGAATGGTAAGACTGAAATCCCTAGGCTTAATTAAATGAAAAAAAAGCATGAGTTTAAAAAAAAAAAAAGTATTATCTAGAAGCCTTTCTCAACTCTACCTTTCCTGATGATGGTGTTCTGAAGAAGCAATCTGTTCTATGTGAAGCTTAAAACAAGTTGGTTGCTTCCCATACAGCACTATGACTCATTTTGGAAATCCCTGTGCTGATATCAGCATGTTAAATACCAGAAAGAAAGTGACCCAGCAATGACTTTGGGTAGCTTCATGGACTGAAGCAAATATTTACATTACTTCAGGCAACAGGGAGGTGGGGTGGCACAATGAAAGCCATATTTGTCCTAAGGATTATGTCACTGTTCCAAACACAGCCTGTCTGTGCAAAAAGCAAGGAGCATTTTAATTACCCTTCTCCTCCCCCATCATCAAAGTATTTTTAGGATTATTTGACTGTGCAAACTGTGTGATAGCCAGTTGTCAGGAAACAAAGGCTGCTGTATTGCTGAGGTAAAAAGATAGTCTTCTGAGCAACTGAAATTCTCAGAGATGTGCAAAAGGTGAATAGGTTCACCCTAATTTGATCATTTGTGATATCAACTGGGCAGTTTAAAACTTTGCCTAAAGAATTTGACTGCAAAATATGTGAATGTTGGGAGAGTTTGCTCATGTTCACAGGAAAAACCCGCCTTTTAGAAAAGAGAGTACCAACCATGAATAAGATATGGCTCTCAAAAAATAGATAGGGGAAAAATAAATACCACCTACTCCTGTAAAATAAGGTTTTATATTCATGTACTACTTTAAGACAACTGTAGCACACTGCCTTCAAACATTTCAGCAGTCCCCTGGAAATCACTTTGTTTTAGGACTAGAACAAGCAATCTAGGAAGCCAGACTACCAAATGCTAGGCTCTTTTTTTTTTTCTCCTTGGTTTAACAAACACTTTTAGGTAGAGTTCATGAAATGGTTTGCAATGGAAAATTCAGGAGGCATTCAGATTTGTTTTCTATGTGTAAAACATTTAGGCTGCCTCCTGCAAGCTTGGTCAGAAGGTCAGATTTGTCCTTAGATACTGAGATCCGTTATCATTTGGATGCACACGGACTGCGGTGCATTGATAACTACTCTGTTATTGTTTCTCTTCCTTCCCTTCCGAGTGAGATGTTTTTGGGTTGGTTTGTTTTGTTTTCTAAAAGGCAGCACAATCACTTTATTACAAATACTACTTCATGCTGTATTGCTTAAATCTGATTTGCCTGATAAGTCATATGCTATTGTTTAGACACTCATCTGGTAAGAAGATGGGAACATTTCTGACAGTAAAACTTGAACAAAGAATTAACTGAGTTATTTTCTACACTCTCACATATAGCATTTGTTGTTCTTTTTCTGAAGTGTTGGTTCCTGGAATTTGACTTGGAATGCAAATAAAAAAGAACTTGTGAGTCAAAAATGAGATTTTTTTTCTTTAAAACGGAATTAGTAGTGATAGACATACTGCCCAACAATAAATAGCTAGTTTACAATTAAAATTTCTACAGCTTAAAATACATTTTTAATGCAGTATTTTAGTACATTCTTTTAAATATGGGACTACAACTGTTTGCTCTTACAACTTTGAACAGTTGTAACAAAACCTTATGTAATACCATCTGAAAAAAAGTAAACTGCTTTTTAAAGTGGTATAGCAAACATTGAAAAGAAACAAGGTCTCCCACAACATTGAAGAGAAACACAGTCCACTATAAGGTAGACCTAACACAAAAGATTTTTAATTTCATTGTGTACTTTGTCCTTTGAGTTATAATTCATAGACCAAAATTTACCCTAACAATAAAGTTTTCCTTCACAAAATCAAAGCAGTATCCTTTCTAAATGAAAAAGGTTTTAGTGATCTCACAGGTTTCCAGAAGATGATCAATACAGTGATCATATGAGAGGGTTTTAGTATATTATAATGTTACAGCTGTTAGCTGTAAAATTTTGGACCCAGCAGTGCTGACAAGTTTGCACTGAGGATAGGTGTGCTCTATGGTCCACAAGTAAAATCATGATTTTAGACCTTTGGCCTCAATCTGCTGCTTTCTCTCCATATGGATGTCAGACAGAAATGGGGTAAAAAAAAAATTAAAAAATTGCTCAGGAATGCCAACATAGTTTCTGTAGACAATTTTGGAAAAAAAAACCTGTTACTGATATTTATTCTCAGACATTTGTATTATGTGGTCACCTAACAGTAACTAGAAGACGTACCTTTCTGGACTGAGCCAACAAAACCAAGCAAGACTATAGGGAAATGTCAGTCCTGAAGATCAGATGTGTGCTGGAAGAAAGTGCTTTTAAAAAGACTTCATGAAGATTGCTTATGTTATTAGTGGTATGCCATAACATAGAAAATTCACTGGGGGAAAAAAAAAGAAACTGTTTTATTTTCACTCTAGATATACTTACTAGGGAAATTTAATCTTTGACCAATGGAAAGGTCAAGTGCAGGCAGCATTAATGTCTTTTTAATTAAGGTAAGGGAAAAGCTTCTATTTGTTTCAGGGTAGGATGCTCTTATGCTGTTTCTATAGCAAATTCATAGCTATTCTGAGAAAGACAAACTTGCTGTAACAGAGCACATATTTAAAATGAAACAAAGCCTCCTTTGCTGTAAGGTGATGGATGCTTTCTACTGATCCCATGTTTATTTGGTATATGTTAGTTCTTTATATCTAAGACATATCTTTTAGGCTTGGTTCAGAATAAGTATTGGCAACATGAAAAATACTAGCACAGGCTTTTTAGACAGCTTAGTAACTGTTTAAGATCACTAAACACCCCCCACCCCACCCCCACCCCCAGTTTCTCAGTGGATTATATACCGTTATATGACATGCAGCTACATGGTAGAACCAGACATTATTTCAGACTACACTTCACCCACCTCAACTAACAAGTTCTCTTTTTCAAAGGGAAATGTGGAGAAAGATTTTTGAAACTTCAAACTTTCAAACATTTTGACAGTACTTCCAGAATTTTACCACTCCCTTTAAAAGTCAGGGCTCATTTTCACAAGATACACCAGAGTTCTGCTTTTTATCATCCTGTTTCAATTTGCAGGGCAATGGTAGTGCACCTTCCAAAGGCAGATATGCTGTTCTGTCTTCAGTGTCCTAGTACAACATTTCTGGCCTACTGATGGATCCAAGAGCTCCTGCTTGGTTCTTCATCCTCTCATAGCATTTGCGGAGACAGTCATACAACCTTGAAATCAATACAAGACCTGGCAGCTGGCAGAGAGATTCCAAAGAATTTTAATTGCTCTTTTGAAAGTGCAAGAAAACTTCACAGCTAGACTGTCCTGGCAGAATCTTTAAAGCACCGTGGTTTTCAGATGTGAAAGGTTGAGTTTGGCTTTGGGTTTTGGGGTTTTTTTGTTTCCTCCTTCAATTGTTTGTGAACCAGAGCACATCCATTTACTAGCTGGTTCCTATTATTAGCAGTAAACAGTTCAGAAAGCATGCTGAATCTATCCTTTTGGCTGTCCCTTATTGCCTCTGAATTACAAAGTTTACGTAGTGGCAAGTCTTTCAAAGGCAAAACTTCAGCAGTACAGAAATAAGAATGGTCTGGGGTTTTGCTCGTTGTCTGTGATTTCACAAATTGTCTTAAAATTGTCTGTCATGCCTGGAAGCAAGATAAGTGACAGAAGAGCCAAGATGATAGAAAATGACAGAGAATAAATGAATTATATTTGCCATTTTTCCACTTTTTAAAAATTCTGTTGCTTTTATCCATTTGAAACAGACATAGCCTTTGTAAAGTGCTTTCAGATACTCTGCCCTATACTACTGAATATTGTTCTTTAGTTCTGTAAATCAGAAAAACAATTACAAGGAAACCCAAGGGAAAAAAGAACCCAGCTCTGCAGAATGCTGAAAGAGGGCATCCAATATCCTTTTTACCAAAGATTTTGCAAGACCAAGGTCAACCAAGTCAAGAGGAAGCTGGAAGAAATATGTAAACTGTTTAAAAGCAAAATTAATTACCCAATGGGAATATTTTTTCAAGAATATTGAACATTTTCCATTCTCTAAATAGTAAAGTTGTAGTTCAAATGTAAGTTATCAGATTCATTTTAGGACATAATCAAATTTAATTGTCTGTCTTAAGCAGGAAGTCGGAGTAAATTATTACCTTTTGGTTATGAAGTCCTATTAATTCAATTAAGGAATCTAAGTCAAACCTAAATCTTTGAAGTTTTTATGCTTCAGAAATAAACCCCAAGGTGTTAGTAGAGTTCCTGGATATAAGAAACACAATGACTGGAAATTCTTGTTTCCTTCTAACAGTCTCCTGGCCACTCTAATTTGTCATTTGTACTTTCTCCATTTCCAGTCAAGACACATACAGGAGTAAAAGCTTCTAATCACATACAGTTTTTATTTCACCACTTCTAGTAGTAGGTTTTTTTTCTGCCAGTTTTGATTCCTATTTAAATGAACTTTTTGATCATAATATGATAAATGTATCACTGATGTAATCAGTCTTTACCCAGTATTACAGCTGTGAGTAGGTGGGTGACAGCTACAGCCTGTATTTTCCTTGAAGTAATTTCAGCTTAACTCTAGAGGATATTTGAGAAGGTATGCTAAGAATACTTTTGAATTTCCTTCATACTAGAAAAATTTTATGTGAATCTTGGCCTACTGCCCAAAAATCTCAGTTGGAGAAGAAAAGGCTGTATATATTGCACATTCCTTGCATTCAGAGCGAGTATACATCCTGATGTTTTAACTTCCATGCCAAGCAATAAAGGTAGAAAATCTTCCAAGAGAGTCACAGTTTTACACCAAGGAGTTAGTTCTGTTCCCTGGATTCAAACAATTTAAAGTAAAGTAATAAAACCTATTTTTAATTCACAGTTGATGATTTAATGGTACACTGAGAAATAATTTTTTCCAAGATTTTTTTTTCAAACTACATCCAGCAGTCATAAGATGCGGAAGGAATTAAAAAAACCTAAAAATGTTAAGTCAGCACAGCATTGACATTTGAGGGCTTGCCACTGTTTTCCTTCAAGCTATCTGCAATAGCCTGATTGATCTCAGAAGTTGAACTAAGAAGCCTCATTCTTGGTAACATATTTCCTCACTCTCATTCTATTTGAATAAATCATGATGTCCAAATCAAAACACACATATCTTGATTTTTAATTTTGAGGGACGTGGAGGTCTACTGTATTGTGAAGTAATGGAGCTAACCACAAAGCACAAATTGCCACTTTCAATTTCTTGAGTTTTTTACCTTTTCTCCACATAGGATGTTGATCAAGGCCAGACAAGACAGGTCCATGGAAACATGGCTTGGAAGAGCAAAACTTTATCGGACTACTACTTTATCTCAAAATGAACCAAACCAACATATATAGACAACTGCATATACTAGCTTTATTCCTTCAGAACCTGTAAAAGATATTTTAAATAGGGAGCCTGTATTATACTTGGCAGACATTAAGTTTCTTCAGTGAGGGAATTCCACGCTTTACTGGCAGTAGGAGTACAGACATGGCAAGACAGGACACTTTTAGATGATATGTAAATATCAACATCTCTTTCACTATCTGTAAGCTGGAAATATACATTTATTAATCTGTTAAAGTGTCCATTTCTATACTATTTGTTTTATTCTTATTTTTATTTTACTGTAGAAGCATAAAATCTTGTTTCTTTGTGATTCTGAAGCAGCAGAAGAATCTGCCTCCTAATCTTCTGCACAAAAGCATGGGCCAGGGGAGTCTCAAAGCTAGAGACTTGCCACACAGCAGTTTGTTCCTGTTTTTCTTCTCAGATGCTTCCAATATGAATGACTAGCCATAGTTCTCAACTGTACCAGTAGGCACAAAAAGGTTAAAGTACTCTTATTTGTAAGACAGGACACAAAAAGACAGTGGGGCAACACTTTCTCTTAGTAATAATATTTGGTAAAAACAAAGTAAACTTGTTAAGGACAAGGGTATGCACAGAAATGCAAATCAGAACATGCCTTGTAGCATGTTGCCTCCTGTCAAATGTTTCACCAGTGCCTTCTAAATCCCTCAAAATTTCAAGGTAAAAATTATCAAGATTTTAAATTACATTTTTAAAACTAACTTTGCTGAGAAATTTTGGCTCAGTACACAAACTATTAGAATGAGATATTTTTAATGTGGGATGCCTCTTTCATTTTTTTACAGATATAGACTGTACCCATAGAACAGCAGGTTCAATTAAAATGAAAGGTATGAAGCACAAAAATGAAATATACTCCTATGCAGAGCTTCCAATATTGGAATGCACCATTGTAAGACATCAATGAAGGCCAGAATTTAAAATCATAATTAGACAAGAAGGATGAGTATATTCAAGAAGAAAGAAACCCCACACAGAAAAGTTTAGCATACTTTATATTTCAAGTGACGACAGCTTAACAGAGTTAAATGTCATTGCTTACAAAAGGAAAATTGTTTTGTAGAGGTATTTTCAAGATTCAGATTTAAGGCTCAATAAGAACAAAGGCCAAACCTGGTAGTCAATAAAATTTACCACAACATATATTTATTAGAAGATATTTTATTGCCAACAAATAGAAAATTGTTGCTCTCATTCCCTGATGTCTCATTTTAAAGATAAAGCTTTTCCTTCACCACTTTTAAAGATCTGTAAATACAGCATTGTAAAAAATGAAACAAAAAAAGAAAAATTGCGACAATAAATTAAGAAACGGTGAGGAGGAGGAAAGCCCAACCCACCAACGAGAAAATGTATTAGAAGCAACAGCAAAGTTATGAAGTGGAATCAAAGTATCATATTATGTTTTCCTTCCAAGAGAAGTTTGGGGGTTTTGCACATGAAATAAAATAGCAGCAAAGAAAAAGGGTAAGTACAAGTGCATTTGTGTCCCACTGGAACTTCTTTTCATTAACCAAAACAGTAGTACTCATCAGAATCAATTTTGGGATGCTTATGCAGAGGCTGTGAGTCCTCCATAATAGAAGAATCACTGAACTGGTCCACATCTGAAGGGGTTTGGTGACCAGGGACATCATCCACTAACGTGTCCAAATAACTCCCCACTGATATTCCATCCAGTCCATCGCTACAGTCTTGTAAACTGTTACAGCTGCCGTGGAGGGACGTCTCCTGACTTTCCAGCAAGCTGCACAGGCTGCCACTCAAACTGCTACCTCTGCTGGCAATGGCCTTCTCTTCAATCATCCACTTGATTGATTCAATACTTTCATTGATGATGAGTAGCTGGCGCATAAGCTTCACATCAGTTGCTCGGAGATTAACCTACAAGGCAAAAGTTATTAAAAGAATTACTGATTTTTTTCAAAATCAAACTCTAGATAGCAGGCTGGAGGCAATGAATGGGTTAAAAAACCTACACCCCAAAAAAATCCACTTTTTCCCATCTAGGGAAAATCTGTTTAAATAATTAGTAAAAAAAAAAAACAACTTTCAATGAAGTTCAAGTGGGAACCTGATGAAGCCACATAAGCAGTCCATTAACAGGACTACTAGTCAATGACAAGACTTGTACATACACTGGTACAATGCTATTTAGATGAGAAACACAGCTGCTATGACAACTCCTGGGAACAGCTTTTCATTATTCAGAGAAGCAAGACACAAACCATTTCCATTTACAATTACTCTAAGCTACTTAGCAGATCCAGGCAGCTAAGCATTCATCCCAAATTATCCTGATTATGGCTACTAAACTCTAAAATTTTCAGATGTGCCTCATTTGGAAAAAGGCTTGTGGACTTCTTTTACTCACACTACACCTGAGTTTGTGTTGCAAACTGCTGTATAAATGTCTGAGAGTTGAAATACTGAACTTACTGAAACTGTAAATTCCAAATAATTTAAACCTGTATTAGATGAAGGTGATGAGTTTACAGTCAACCACTTATTATAGATTAACATAAAGAGCAACAACTTGCAACTAATAACTAAATAAAAAACACACACTAAGCACAAAGTCCTGCTCTCCATGTTAGTTGTGGTGTTTGATGCATTCACACAGAAGTGTTAATGGCAAAGCACAGTGGAATATTACAGTGCTGCATTTCACAGATATATTTAAGTTAACTGACTTCATGTTTTCCTTAGCAGACAAACTTTATGAGTCACTCTTTTACTCAAATTTCCACACTGAGATGACACATAAAGGTAAGGCCTAAGGATTTTATTTGTTGTTTCTTTTTTTTCATCTGAAACATCACCAGTGCTGGCAAAAAAAAAAAAAAAAGTGTGACCTCCTATTCATCACATGACACAAGTAAAAATACTGTAAAGGTAGTCTGACAAACTGAAAATGATTCTGGGTTTGGCCATAATATCAAGTGTGGAGAGTCAGAAGCTACTTCCATCCATACTGTGAGAAGATAATGCTACTTTGTGATCTAATCGACTCTCCATTCCTTTCCAACAGCACCTCAGCACTACTAAATGTTTGACATCATAACAGACACACTTCCCATCTCATCACTTCCAGAGTAAGACCTCCACCTGGATGAACTTCTGCCATTGTGTCAACATAGGGCATGTACGCTTAAAACCACTGGAAAAAAGACAGCAGTCATTTCAGATTAACTCACAGGGATACCATGTCTAGCATGTAATTTGTGTCATATTTTCTCACATGTTCTTACATCCTTTAATTGTACTAATCAAGCATACTACATGCAGATATGTCACTGCTTTAACACATGCATTCGAAAAATACTTTCCCTTGTATATAATTTGAGTGCACTTCTCTACAAAAATACGTGTGCCCTAATGTCTCATATACGCATATATGACATGCTTTTCTTCCACAGGGCACTAACATCTTAACTTTTGGATTATTAATTCAAAAAAGACAATACAATATATATAAAAAATTTGAATGCCTTCACTGAATTGAGAAATAAGGAAGAAAATAAGTAAGATCTGTTATGCCAGACAATAGAAATTTTATGCTGTTCTCCAAGTCCACAATTGTTATACAGAAATATAGCACCTGTATTGTTCATCCACAATGGACTGGAATGCAATCAGTACTCTCAGGAAGCAAAGACTGCATCTTGTCTTGCCATGAGTACATTTGGACACGGTTCTTTTCATACTCAAATGCCATCTTCTCAAGATCCAAGTTACACTGACCTGGTACAGTTGTTCAAAAAGTTATTTTAATATATTTTTACTCTATTAAATACTGCAGAAGACTGCATTGGCTCTGGCTGGGATGCTTCATAGCAGCCAGTAATGTGCTGTGCTCTCTATCTGCAACTAGAACAGTGCTGATAGCATACCAGTGCTTCAGCTGATGCTCAACAGTGATTATACAGCACCAATGCCTTTTCTGTTTTTCACAGCAAGTAGGCTGGGGCTGGGAAAGGTGTTTGGAGAGGACAGAGCTGGGACAGTTGACCAGAACTGACCAAAGGGATATTACCTGCCATATAATGTGCTCAGTGATAAACCCTGTAGATCTGGTCTTTCCAAAGTTGCCATTGCTTGGGGATTGGCTGGGTATCGGTCAATTGGTGGGGGGTCGTGAGTGACTGACTTTGCATTACTTGTTTTTTTCCTTTCTTTCCTTCACTTATTAAACTGTCTTTATTACAACCCATGAGTTTTTCTCACTTTTGTTCTTCCAATTCTCTCCCTCATCCCACTGGAGGGGGAGAGGGAAGTGAGAGAGCAGCTGGTGGGTGCTTAGTTACTGGCCAGGGTCAACCCAAAACAAAGATATTTCAAGCTTTGTTAGTAACATACTGTCTATGTAACTCTCAGATGTATTTCCAGTCTCCTTCCCCAGCCCCAGAATGACTTCTGAATTATCCTCAATCCAGTATCACAGGATTTAACATAGCTAACCTGGTACTGTGCAAAATAGCTTTACCGTTCACAGTTTTAAGAATACTACCCATCTATCATCCTTTCAGATGTGAGGTTCTGAAAACAGATTGACCATTTCGTAGCCCTCCTGCTCAAGCCAGTTCCTCTACTCCTACCCATAAATCACTATAAACCATTTGCTCAGCAACTAGGCTGTCATGAAAGCAGCAAATTACCCGACTTCTCAAATGCAACTACAGACTTCAGCAACTTGCTGAATATAAGCAAGCTTGGAGACAGCAAATTTCCCAAAAGGCTGATTAAGGAAATGCTTAATGGAGCTAGCACCAATATGCCTCTAATGAAACAGTCCCTTTTAGATAAAGTAGACGTCTCATATATTTCAGATTCAGTTCACAGGAAATTATTTTTCACTCTAAATACACCCACAGCTTCAGCATTTCTGTGGAACAGCCTTACTGGGAGTAATTCCTTGCATTCTTGTGTAGTTGAGTCCTCCTCCTCCAAGCCACCACCTCGTCCCAAGTCTCCCATATCAAGAGTGTGCTTTTCCTAAAGCAAAGATTAAAAAGCAGTCCACCAAGTGTCACCTTTCTTTAATATGGTTTACTTCATCATCTGCTTGATAACACAAAAGTATCACTATGACATTTCTTGCCTCTTGCCTCTTCAGCCCAGACATAATCACACTAGTTTGTACTCACTGATGTAGCTGCAACCCATGTAATTGTCGGAGTAAACAAGCCAGTTCCAAGATGGTTCAACTAAAGGGACTGAACACAATAAAATCTCATAATGTTTGACAGCACCATTTGTTATGCACAGTAACAGGTGCATTTCAGAAATAATCTAAACAGAGTGCACCATAGCTAATACAGGTATTTCGGAACAGTTTCTACAGCTGCTCTTTGAGTTAAAGGTAGAGCACAGAACCACCATAGGGAAGGTGTGTGTGAGTATGCATCATTCCTCAGAACAAACCTGCTGTGTACAGAGGAAAAAAACTGTGACAGGAGAGCAAAAAACGAAATTCTGGTTCCAGGGTAGCTTCTACATCTTTTTATTTAATTTGTATAAACACAGCAGTGCCGATTCCCAGGAAGGATCCTAAAAGTTCAACATCAAACAGCAAGTCAGGGCAAGAGAAAATAATGACATTAAAGTGACAGTGAGCATCTTTCAAGTAACGCAGTCAAGTGGCATAGGTGGACAGAACAGATTAGCATTCAGACACAACCAGATCATCAGTCTAGAAGGCATAACTGGCCTTATGGTGGTCTGTGCCCACCTCCCTCTCATACTGGTTGCTCTAACAAGATATTCCGTCCTTACACAATTAGCCCTGCTTATGGTCTTCCACAATTACATGGTGCAACATTGTCATAATTTATTCAAGAGAATTTATATAAATACGAACATATGGACATCTGTGTACATATATACATGTATATATAAATATTAATGTTATTTTTATATATACAGTGTTTTTTAAAAGGGACTTGACTAGGTTATCAGTTTTAGAATAAAACTCTTAATGACCAGGACTGTTAACAAAGACAATTATCGCTTCCTGGCAGTCACCCAAAATAGTGCATTAGCTGTCCCTAGGCTGGTCACTTTGCTTTTGGATCAAAGTTGCACTTGCACTCAACTATGGGCAGAATGGACTTGCATTTTCCTTCTGCTTGTACTGCAGACATAGCTTCCAGTTGGCTCCAAACATAGTGGGTCCCCTTCCCCTCCAAAAATGACAAAGCTTCTGAAATTCTGTTCAATATATCCTTTTAATCTGTCAAAGCTCTCTGCAAGTCCAGTTCCTTTCTGCAGATTACTTTCTCTTAGATTTCTGGGGTCACATGCTGCTGCTGCTTCTTCTTTTAACCACAGGAAGTCTGCAGGGATATTAATGGTAACCACAAAGTGTGGTCTGAGGAAAAGATACTCCTAAGTTTAGTTTCATTTTTTCCTCAACACCTTTAAGCTGTGTGCTGTAAAGAGCCCACTAGTAAAAAGAAAGGAAATGAGTGAGCCTGAATAACAAGGTATATTTCCTTCAAGACAAATCTTTTGGCCAGAGCACAGTGAAATAAGGCACTACACAATACAGAATCTTAAACTTACAGGTTAATGGATTCAGGGAGCTATTTAAGTCACTCAGCTCAGCCACTCTGCTCTGCACAGGATCTCGAGCAGGACTCAAACACTGATCTGGGGTAGGCTACTGTGGAATCTGTGTTTCTAAAGCAGTCTTTTTTTGGACAGACATTCCAGTACAAATGGAAGTTGGATGGAAACAGCAGCAAAATATGGTACTCCACTGAAAGCCACTCAGAAGTTCAGTGCGTGAGCAGTGTTGCAGAAGGGAATTAGCATGTGAAGAGGTTAGATGAAATGGGCACTGCAGCCAGTTCCATATTAAGCGCTGCCATGCCCGTCTCTATTGCCCATTTTACAGACAGAATTTCAAACCAGTAGAATCTTCCCATGCCAAATGTGTGCGTGACCACTACTGTTTAGGAGTATTAATGCTACTGCTGTTTTTCTTTTTCTAGGGTGTGTCAGAGACAGCTTTCCACTTTCCCATTCAATTCCTTCCTCATACCAGCTATGCCTACCTCCCCTTTCTTTTTTTTAAAGACAGATTACATCAGTGCTCCATCGAATCATGAATTCCATTAATTCACAGAATCACAGAATGGTAAGGGTTGGAAGGGACCTCGGGAGATCATCTAGTCCAACCCTCCTGCTAAAGCAGGTTCTCCTAGAGCATGTTACACAGGACTTCGTCCAGGCGGGCTTTGAGTGTATCCAGAGAAATAGACTCCACAACCCCCCTGGGCAGCCTGTTCCAGTGCTCCATCACCCTCAGAGTCAAGAAGTTTTTCCTCATATTCAACTGAAACCTCTTATGTCTCAGTTTGTACCCATTGCCCCTTGTCCTGTCACTGGGCACCACTGCAAAGAGTCTGGCTCTGTCCTCATTACATCCACCCTTAAGATATTTGCATGTGTTGATGAGATCCCCTCTCAGTTTTCTTCAGGCTAAACAAGCCCAACTTTCTCAGCCTTTCCTCATAGGGGGGATGCTC
>JAKFQP010000061.1:3423587-3492865 GCA_023375905.1 Nycticorax nycticorax | reverse complement strand
TGAGCTTCCCTATGAGGATGTTATGGGAGACAGTATCAAAAGCCTTGCTGAAGTCAAGGCAGACAACATCCACCGCTCTCCCCTCATCTACCCATCCAGTCATGCCATTGTAGAAGGCTATCAGATCAGTCAGGCATGATTTCCGCTTGGCGAATCCGTGCTGGGTACTCCTGATGATCTTCTTTTCCTCTACTTGCTTGGAGAGGACACCCAGAATGAATTGTTCCATCACCTTTCTAGGGACGGAGGTGAGACTAACCGGCCTGTAGTTCCCTGGGTCTTCCTCCTTGCCCTTTTTGAAGACTGGAGTGACATTGGCTATCCTCCAGTCCTCAGGCACCTCTCCTGTTCTCCAGGACCTTTTGTAGATGATGGAGAGTAGCTCATTTGAGATGTAACAAAAAAATTTTTTAACAAGTAACAATCAGTGTCCAAATAATAATATATTTTGAATTCTGAGAAGTCTCTTTCTTCACAAAAGCTAGCCTTGTTCCACTTTCTCCTGGTCTTACAGTGAGTAACAATGTTTAAAGTAACTAAGAAAACTAATTCCCAAGGAGAAAGGTGAGACGGTAAAAAATAAAATAAACATTGGTTGGCAATGTTGAATTATTTGAATCTTATGAAGATACAAATTTAGTAAGCAGATATAAAAGGATATAAAACTCATCAATAAAACCTCATCAACCAGTTCTGTGAGAGAATATACATAACAAGCTCAAAAGATCATAAGCAACCTATTCAAAGTCCAAAATTCAGAATATGTGAATGCAAGAATTATTTAATTGGAGTCACTGAGCTGACACATTCACAACAGGGATGAGTATGGTCACACAGCAGGCGTTGTTTGTTAAGCAACCACCATAAAGCATGAAGCCTGCCACTTGAAGGTTAGCAAGCTCAGAATGATATTACAATAGCTTCTCAACAGAGTAGAAGAAAGACTTTTTTTTTTTCCATTTGACATGTCTAAAATAAAACCACAAATGACAGATAAGGGACAAATGTCTGTTCTTTAAACATGCAGGATGATTAATAGGCTGTGCATGAGTGCTTTCCTACTTAAATTAGTACATATGCATGTGCGTGACTTTAAACCTCTCGCCTACTTCAAAATTGTCCCACTGATTCAAGATGTTTGCATTGATTTCTTTGGATAATTAAGCCACTTTGGACAACGGTATTTCAAGATCAAGATGAAATAGCAGAATGCCTAGACTGACTTTGGAATTTGAACACCATCTTCAGCATCACCTCTCAAAAAGCCAGGGAGCTTTTATGTGACAGAGCGCAAAAACACAGGTTTACTGTCCTTAGCTGGAAGGGATCATCTATGCACAGGTGGAACTATAAGTGCTTGTAGGAATGCTCCACATCCATTCCACTGCAAAGTCAACTAGCTTGGATTAATCCAGGCACTATAGTAACTCAAGCTAACCCAATCAACCTGACACTGTATGTGAGCCCTCTCATTTCTTCAATATCTTCATATGCATAAACTATGGAGGGGGTGACCAAAGTCTGGCAGAGATGAGACTATCAGTGAGTGGAGGTAGCTGCTCTGGTGTTCATCATTATGCTGTGTAAGTCTGACTGTGATTTACCTCACACTGATATAGGTAAATTAAATTTCAGTCAACAGTGATACACATAGATCAACAGCTTTTTGTGCATCTGGTTTCTTTCAGTGTGGACTTGTGTTATAATGTATTGCTGGAACATTTTCCCTTTTCTTTGCCCATGGATTACCTTGTGGTAACCTTCAGACAACGAGGGAGCACATACAAAAATTACATATACAAAAGCTAAATTTATGTGACCCATCATTGATTTGTAGTTGCAGTTTGCTGATCTAGTTTATTTCTGCAAACTGAGCAAGGTACACTGACCCTTCTCAGCTGCGCTTCCATAACGAGTTACAATAAAAACATTGTGGCAGGCTACAGAAGCAGTTTGATAGCTTACTTTTTGCTTTCTTTTGCAAAAGAGATTTTTTATACTCCTGTTTCTCTTGAAGACTCCAAAATGGTTAAAGCCCTCTAGTAGATTTTTAGGCAGCATTCATCGCAATCACTGAAGTCCCAGCTGTTCAGAAAGTGAGCAGTCATTAAATCTTCAGTTTCTGTCTGTGCCCTTGACCTTGTTCCTTTAAAAAAATCTCTAGCCTAGTCATGATCTTGTTTCAACCTGCTGCAGTTCCAGTGCAATCCTGCACCAAATGCTTGTGACAAATATTTCTATAGGTCCTTCTGTAAAATCTGGCAGCAACATAACACAGCTTTGTGAACAGTGTTTTTTAACTAGGAAGGAGAAAGAGAGACTGAGATTTGACATCGGCCAGAAGAGGATTCTCCTGTAAGCAGAGCTTTCCAAACACCCATTAGCTAAAGCAAGGAACTTGGCAGGTCAGATCCGAGCCGCCACCAGAATAACCAGGAAGCAGAGCAACTTCATGAGGGAGCAAGTTAGCTCAGTAAGCAATGAGTGTAAGTAATTTAATGAAGAGGCTTCAAGGACATTTCTTGCAAATATATGAACAAAATATTATGCTAGTATGGTTATCATCTAGTATAGAAAATTACAGTATTGGTGATTTACATTTCTCTTACAACACCCTATTTGAATATGTTAATTTTATACATACTAATTGATGCCCTTCAGACTTGACAGGAAAATACGTAACACCAGGTTGTGCAATTGTTTAATTACATTACCTCTTTTAAAAAAAAAAAAAAAAGTGGATCTCAAGGCCTTTTTCCACCTCCCTGAAATGTGCGTGATCCTTTTCTGTGGAGTATCTGTGGGCAGCCTCCCATTTGCATAAATACCTAGTAAAATCTCAATTATTTGGATGAATCGTTCACTTTGCAGGGTATTTTTTTTTAACATTATATGATTTGATGTGTGTTCTATGAGTAAGGATAATGCAAAATTCTCAGGGGAAAAATCTTTTTTTTTGTTTGTTTGCTTTAGTTTTTTGGCCATCTTATTTTACTGTGAAAAAGAAGAAACAATTTAAATACCTACTAAGTAGATATGATGACCATCAGAGAGAAACATGCTATACATCAGAGGGCAAGTATCAGGAAAATAAAAGGTTAGTTAGTTAAATCCCTATTTCATCACCTCCTGCCCAAATAAAATAAATGCTAAATCATCTCTTTAAATACAGAAGCACCACAGAATTCAGCGAGAGAAACATCCAGCCTCAGAAGGATGAATATAAAAGGAAGGTCCTGATAATTTTAAAGCTTAGTTGAACAAACATGAAAGGGAGCAATGAGGAAATGTAGGTGTTTGAGAATAGCAAAAAGTTTCTAATACTAAGGGAAGTTTTTACTGAATGGATCCAAATATCCCATATTACTGTCATAAAAGCAGCATCTGATCTTAGAAATGTATCTGCTGAGACAGAGGTGAAAATGGCCAGAAAAATCCATACTATGGACCCACATACGTTGACAGACAATATAATACTACTGGAAACATTCAGGTCAATATGCAGTGGTAATGATCGACTGTGGGTGTCAGAAAGCGTTACAGCAGATGGATGATCACAGCGTCATTATAACATGTTCTGGGCACCAGACACAACACAGGACTGTATGTGCCTTCCTTACCAACATGAGACAGCACTGGGGCTCAATAGCATATCTAGATTTTTTTTTTTCCATTGGAGTTTACCTTATTTATGCTTGTTTTGATCAAAACATGCTCTTAAAATACAGTACAAAAAATGGATAAAATATCTGTTAGTTTCTGAATTAGGTTTGGTTCATGAGCACTCCAGACCTGCTCATCCCTTTAAAATTAATTAGTTTCAATACTGGCACTGTGTAAGTATCCTCAAAAGCAGAGAACTAAAATGAAAGAAGATCGTGGGTTTTGCATATAAGTATATCCAAAGTTTGAAAATGTTGCTTTTACTGAGACAACAGTAATCCTCACCTCATCATTATTTCTAAAATGGAAAAAAAAAAAATCAACAAAAAACGCCAACTTGTTTCATTAAGTCAGAACTGAGACACCACAATATTACTACTGGAGACAAATCTGAACTTCCTTGAAACTCAAGTCTGCTTTCGCAATACCACTGGAGAGACACATAAGATTAAAAAAAAAAAAAAATCTTTGCCTGAATCTTCCCAGAATTCAGAATGGGATTCTGTTTGTAATAATTCTGTGGCCCTTGAGATGGAGTAGGTCCTATTGAAAGCATATTTTTAATCTAACAGCCAAATCTTTACTAATGGCAAACTCCTGTCCTATTTACTGAAGGTTTATCTGAATAAGAATAAAAAGGAACTTCAAGACAGCCTTGTAATTGTAAGTGATCACATGTCCTCTTAGAAGTCCTTTAATAGACGGAAAGTGATATGCTGATCACTTTTTTCCCCCTATGAAAAATTTATGAACATCATGTTTCAGTATTAAATCTTTTCAAACTTACTCAATAAAAATGAATCAACATCTTATCAAATAAGGTTTGGGTTTTTTTTTTCTTCAGTTTAATCTGTGTACTACGTGAAGTTGCGTGTCTTTCAGATTCAGACGTAGTTTTTCTTCTAAATGAAAAACTTAATCCAAATCTGCCCATTGGTATAACCACCATCCTGCTAAAATATGGTGCATACACAGGGTTTGTGCGTATCTGAATGTACTAGCAAATTAGAGATCTTTTAGATAAAATGAAGCAAAGTTGCCTGTTTTGAGTCTTTCAATAAAGTAAAACTTCAGATATCTACATATAGTTTAGTTCTTTCTCACCCACTAAGAAGGTATCAGACGGCTAGCAGCCAACCTGCATCTGGGATCTCCAGGTTAAAAAGCTAGAAGCAAACAAGAGACTAGTACCATTTTTAGCAAACTCAGATGCTGAATTCAGCCAACGCAACTAGCCAAGCAAGCTGCTGCAGGCTATACTAGCTACAGCTTTTGGGCCCTTTTGGCTCAAAAAGCCAAGTGCCCCTCTGGCTGCTACAGAACACACTGCAGTAACAAGTTCTGGAGGACACAAAGCATGATTATCCAGGTAATAAACTGAAAGCATATATTAAAAATTAAATAAACAGAAATCCTACCCTTCTAGCCAAGGACATCTCATGACAAGGTAGCAGCAGTAATCAGTCATGAACTAAAAACTTCAGGGCAAAACCAGGCACTCTAGGTACCAGTCTTTCCATATTGTTTGATCCCTCCTCTGACCAATAACCATCACCCACAGCATGTAGCGCAGACTATTGGGGCAGCGTGGCTTGATCCTAGTTCAGCAAAGATTATTAATCATAACTATCAATGCGGTTACCAGAGGTATGAGTAGAGTGGGAAGGAATCAAGGTCATTGGTTACATTTCTCGTTTCTCCTTCTACCGAGGAAATAGTAGATACTAAGCTAGCTGGGGAGCAGAAACAAGGTGCAAGACTTGCACCAGGTGGCTAGGAAAAGACAAATACAGCCTTTGTCAATAATCGAGTGATCTGGGAAGTAAGAGAACTAGACAAGGAAATCTGGGACACAATGGAGTTGGACTAGAGAAGTACAGTTGTATTTGAAAAGAGCTTGTTAGGGCTTTTCTGAAGTAATTTTTTCATTTAACTTTGACAGAGTACAATTAATTAACAATATGGAGAGAAATGACAAAAGCTTAAACATCATATTGTTGTTTGGGTTGCATTTCTTTTTCCTCTGAAATGGGAGGACCTCTGCTCTGCATTGGTGAAAGCATAACCAGCTATATGAATTGATGATCACTGTGAGCTACCTCATTTGCCTACGGGGAGAACAGCAGCTGTGCCCCCACTCCATTGTTCCAGTCACAGCAACTACTGCTAGGCACTAACAAAGGAGTACATAAATTCCATGGGCATTTGAAGTTGAAGAAAATAACTGTTGCTTTGGGATACTCATTGTACTGCTCTGCTCTTGCAAAGACGCTTTCTCCTCTACTGTTGCAGGATTTACAGTTTTCTCCTACAAACCCTGTAAAACCAGGAACCTGCCATAGGCCACCACTTGAGACTAAAATATTTCAGTGTATGGCACAATTCTCCTACAGCATATGGATAGCCCATTAACAGTAACAGTGATTGAAGTGGCCCTGGGAAGGCAAAATGCACTTGTAGTCACAGATCAGGAAAAGTCCTCTGTCGCTCTGGCTTCATGTTTGTTCCTGTCATAACTGTATAGTTTTGAGAAGACTAGAAGAATAGTCTAAAGTTGGAGTTTACAATGACTCCCTGAACGACTTCTTGAAGTTGTTGTGGTTTTGCACAAACCCATCAAAATTCTGTTAGAAAACCTTCCTGCCCATGGAAAGGATTCTTCAGCACCAAACTACAGAAAACACTACGTTGCCAGTGCTTTACCATCATGTACTTTGTTCTAGACACACATAATTTGGCTTTGCCCAAAAGAGAAAAGGGTCTGTAGCAGCAGTCAAACTTCAGGCTTGTGATGTGGCTGGAATGGGCCTTCTCCAGGCACCCTTCTAAACTGACATGTTAGTCTCATCCCCAAAAGGTTGCTAGATACTCACTAGTTTTCTGAAGAGGTGACACACCACTGCAGATCCTATTTCTGCTTACATAGAAATGCTTCACAGTTTCCTCCTTGATGTCAGGACTGTTTTTCCTGGTCATTTATAATTATTGGAAGGGTAAAGGTCAGAATCTGAAGCTTTGTAAATTAAAAAAATCTTTTCAGCAAACACTAAGTATTAAGAGAATCATGTCCAAAGTTTGCTGTATCTCATAAGCACATATCTGAGGTACAAACGGCCATGCAACCATTTCAAATAGAACATTTCCTTAAACCACCGCAAATTCTGTAGGAAGACAGAAAAAAAATAATACTCAGAAAAATTCAAAGCAACAGAGCTGTTCTACCTTTGCTTCTACCTTGGGGTAAAAACATGGTAGCTTGGAAACTCTCAACACATTTGTTACATTATAATTCTCAGACGTGTGCTTCCTTCTGTATCTAGAGAAAGGTAGGTTTCATGGACAAAGCAGCAATGCAGTAAAATGACTCTCTTGGAGCCTTGAATGCAGCTGGTATCTACCAACGGTGAAAAAAATTACAAATTAAGCCAGTAAAGTGTTTATAAAATCTGAAACTCCCCATAGTTAAATAGCAATTTAGCATTGCCTTACAGGCACTAAATGCATTCACTTCACCTGGCACTGCACCCAGCAGGGCCATACAGTAGCACGAGGAGTTTATTTTACAGCACAGCAAATGAAACATTCAGATAACTTCTTCCAGCAGCTTAGTTGGTTTGTGTTTCCTGTTAATTAACAAATGTGCCATACCATTCCCTTGACAAGAAGTATTAAGAAATGCCATGTTGGTGGGGAGGCAGGAGAAGGATTAAATTTCTGAGAGCAGGGTTGCATAGCTGTGCCAGTATTGCTCTTCTCCATGTTTACAGAAGCTTTGGAGAGTTTGCATATTCTGACAAAACAGAGTAGCTAACTTTAACATCTGATATAGATATATATACTCTCCTTACTTCCTCTTACAGAAGGAGGGAGACCCCCTTTGGAGCAACTTTGAGGGGGGAATCCTCAGACACATTTTATTCCACATACTCACCCACAAATAGGTAGCCAGAGGGACTCACCCCTGGAACACAGCACAGGATATTTCTGAAATACCTGACCACTCAAATATTCTTCTTGATTTGAAAAAAAAAAAAACTTGAGCTGTGTTTGTACCTTTCAAGCTGTAATATAAAGTGGCTTACAGACCCTCTGGATGTATTTTGGTCACCCTCCAGACTAGGGTTCCTTCCAGTTGTTTTTCAGAAACACTTTCCTGAGCGTCAAGCATCTCTTGAAGCTTGCAAGCTGTTCAGGTAAACTTTTCAGAACTTGTTGATGAGAATGTAATGTCTCAGGATGCACCTACTGGGCCCACTGGTCACTTCGGACACAACCCAGCTCTCACTGGAGACAAAGACAGACATGGAAAGACATCCATTGACACCTAAGCTGTAAATGACTGATGACAAAGCATGTTAGAAGCTGCGAAAAAGAAGGAAGATTTCTTCAGTAAGTATAGTTAAAATCTTTCTCCAAACCACATCCTCCAATGCTGGTTACTTTACAAAACAGAATCTAGACATGTTGTAGGCACAATCTTTAGCAATGTTTTAATTTGACAGAAGTCACTACATAGCTGTGAATTCAACAACTACTGAATTAAGTATCCTAGTCAGACACCTATCTACTACAGGAAAACAAATAGCAATACCCTGTCAATTACAATGCAACTGCCTCAAAAGACCCATACAAAAATACTGACTCTCATTGCAAGTTTTTATGCCTAGCACAGCTACAGCTTGCTATAGACTCAAAATAAGAGCATACTTGGCTCTAGGAATAGCAAGGACATTTGTATACTCACAAGGCTCTGTGCATCATGGTACAGAGTAAATTCAAGCTCAGAGAGCAACCTACCTGTGAGGCAAGGCTTACTACTTCATAATCAGCATCACTATGGTGAGTGCAGGCACAGAAGGTTTGCCAGCTAGATCTGTTTTGTGGCCATTCAGCTGATAAAGGAAGAGCCCCTTACAGTCATATCCTTAACTGCAAAGTACCGATGTGCAGGAATGCTTTATCTTCTACATTAAAGAAACATCATTGTTTTAATTATTAATCTCCACTTTGGCTTTCATTGCAGCCATATATTTCAGAACAAATATTTCAAACTCTTCCTCAAACTTTGTAGCAGTTACTCCACACAGTTCTGTCTCCAATCCTTCTCCAGTACTTAACCAACTTATCCTGACTGCCACAAAAAATTTCTTTTTTTTTTTCTTAAGTGCTGAAAAGACAGGATACACAGGTTTAAAATTCTTAGTATTATGATTCCCTTTTGGCATTAACTGAAGTTATCCAATGACAAGGATGATATTTCAAAACTGTGCTTGAAAACAGTATGTACAAGGCCAGTATGTACAAGGCCACAGGACATCAAGACAGAACAGCTTAAGTGACCAAAATACATCCAGACTTTCCTAACAACAAAACCAGACATACAAAAGCCTTACAGAGTTTGCTGGGTTTTTTTTCCCCTTATCATTCAGTAAACTAATTGGCCCAAACTAGGTAATCTTACTCTTCAGAATTGCTGTGTTGATGCTGTGATGTTGACCCTCATACTTCAGTCCAAATTCAAATTTCTCCTGTCTCCTTCTTCAGCTGCTTTTAACAGCTGTAATAAACAGTTTCTTCAGCATTGTAAAAAATACAATAGCTTTCTGACAAGCCTGCAAAATGCCATTTTTTCTTGCAGTTACTTTAGCGCAATATTTGGTCAAGCTATTTCTGAGTCATCACAGCTGATAAAGTCATCACTTTCCTATATACCTCCAGTACAGAAGGTCTGCATTGACAAAAACCACGCTGAAGTTTCAAGCACTGCCCATTACCTGTGTTTCAGTAAGAATTAAAAATTTCTATAGAGATTATGGACTGTGTAGGGGACAGATCCTCTAATCTGAGGTGGCCTTAGCATTGCTATCCAAATAGTTACAGACCTCTCAATTAAGAAACTAAATGACACACTGATGCCATCTCAGGCTCCAGCTGCCCTACTAGATACCTGCTCCCATTCCACACCAGTAAGGATAAGTGGTGGTTGAAGCCAAAATTCAACACAGAGAACTGGTGTGAAGACAAGAAGTAATCCACCATGGGTCAATGCTTATAACCAGCAGCTGTGCTTATAAGAGGGCTGGAAAACAAAGGCTACAAGTCTGTCTTAGTAATAAGAACGTTCCCCTTTTATTATGAGATTTCCCATAATCTTCTGTTCAGAGCTCTTCATCCTTACAAACAGTAGTCTGAGAACCATCTTTTGGAACTGCTTACATGTCAGATGACCAACTTCTATGGTTATAAATGCAGGTGAAAATCCAAGACAGAAATTGCATTCAATTTAATTAATTCCAACTGCTTTTCAACAGCTCAGATCCTCTGTCTTTTTACTCCTGTAACTTCATCCTCATTTGCTCCAGATTCGAGTGTCCAGCCTCTCTTCCAGGACATGGACAGAAATGAAACGCTTAGGAAATAAACATGTCCACTGTGTGAAATTTACTAGGTTTTGAGCTTGAAGAAAGAGCACAGACAAAGGATCTTGTAACCCTTAAAAAATTAATTTTTTTTTAATTGAAAATGTATTCTTTTTCTTTAACTATTTACTGTTAGGGAAAAAAAGTATTGAAGAGTAGAAATGCACTTGTTGGCCATCACGTCTGATCAATATATGTATTTGGTATTATGCTTTTCAAGTTTTTCCTGCTTACACACAAAAGCAGGAACTTTTAAATTATTGTTAGTCACAAGTATCCACACAAAACAAAGTATCCACACGAAATTATGATGATCAAAGGGCTGGAGAACCTGCCTTATGAGGAAAGACTGAAGGAGTTAGGTCTTTTCTCCCTGGAGAATAGAAGTCTCGGGGGGTACCTCATTGCAATATCCCAGTACTTAAAGGGCTGCTACAAAGAGGACAGAGGCTCTCCCTTCACAAGGGGCCACGTGGAGAAGACAAGGGGCAACAGGTACAAGTTGCACCAGAAGAGGTTTCATCTTGATATAAAAAAATACATTTTTTACGGTAAGGACCAGCCAGGCAGGTCGGCAGCAAAGTCTTGTGGCTTTTTTTCTTTTTTTTTTTTTAATTCCTTGGAAACAGAAGTGCTGAGGTACCAACAGGCTGACTCCTGTTCTTACCTTTTCCGTCAGAGTGGTTCCAAAGAATGTTTATCAATATGGTGATAGGCACTTTATATATATAAATATAAATAAACCCCCCCAGGGATGTGATGGACTCCCCATCACTGGAGGTTTTCAAGATGCAATTGGACAGGGTGCTAGCTAATCTCATCCAAGCTCCCTTTCCCATGAAAAGTTGAACCACATGATCTTTTGAGGTCCTTTCTAGCCCAGGCTATTCTATGAAAATGATGCTGTTCTGCTGATTGCATCAGAAAGTTTGTAAACTATTTCTTAAAAGCCATTATAAGTCACTTAAACTGTAGAGATCTGTGCAGAAGGGGTTTAGTCTTCATGTCTTTTCATGACAAATTGTGAGCAATCAGACTTGATTTTTAAATCAACTTCAAAGCTAAAATGCTTCTTCTACCCTTGAAACAAAGTAATCAGGAAAGAAACATAATGAAATAATAATAACGTATTCTCTGAAATAACCGCTGGCAAAAGTCTCATCTGTACACGGGCAGTCTCAAGCGAAGTATTCCCAACCCTGCTGGGATGATCCGTACATGAGACTGAAGCACTTGTACTGAAGCATCACACTGACCCTGGCAGGTAAGGTATCAGCAATGTTTCACAGACTCTTGGTCAAGCAGTATCTAATCACGTAAGCACATGTTCACCTGTACTGCCCAGGGACTTAAACCCTTCAGCGGCTGCTATAGCTGAATGCAAACGGCCATAAGCACTGACTGAGAACAACATGGAGATGCTCCACAGTTCAAATCCTTTTGCCAGGCACTGGGTGAGACTTGCCAGTTCAAAGATATGTTTAAATATGCATTAATTTAAATAACCTTGCTCACCTCGTCCTTCCAAAGACGGTCTGAACAGATGGGAAACTTGGTAAAGTTCAGGTACTATACTTAGGTTGCAGGTTTTTTATTTCTAGATTTGATCATTTTCCCTAAGGATGAATCTACAAATCCCTTTTAACCCAAGTATCCTGATATCACTGCCCAATCTGCATTATATGTAAAAATTACAAACTCTTCTGCCACATCCTGCAAACTAGGGGTATGAAAAAGAGAACTCATTAGCAAGATCCAAGATCACCAGCTTTTTCAGTGAACTTCAGGAGGACTTGGGGAAATATGTTCATTTCTATTTCTGTATGCTTTCTTTCTACTTCTAAGAGGAGCCTCGCTTCAGGGATTCACTGAATAACTGCTCACTAAGAAACCAAGGCTAATAAAACCCTCCTACACAGGCTTGAGGCTTAGCCACTAGTAATTTTATATTTAAGATTTTATCTTCAATCAAGTTTTTAAGCAAAAATTCCAATTAATCTAACAGAAAACCAGCATCTGATACACAGCTTTGCACTGCTGACTAGACACACTGAATCAGATCTTGGCTTCAATTAAGTCAATTGATGTTATCATACAAAACAGTGAATGTAGAAGCCTGTACCTACAGCATGTGTTAAAGAGATGTTTCAAGTCACAGTTGTTGACTTTTTTGAAAAGGTCCTTTAAAGAAACTAATAAAGGCAGACCCCCCACAACAGTGGTTCTAATAAATCTAATAAATGTCAGGGCTTCGTGTTAACTAGCCTTTAGTTATACTAAAATAGAACTAGTAGAACAAAGAGGGAGAAAAGTCAACTAATGAGAGAGAGCATAGGACTATGCCTCTATCTCAAGAAGCTGTAGACTAAATCTGACCTGCTCGGCTTCTTGGCAATAGGATTGTTTCCATTTCTTTATCCCTTCACCCTAAAAACTGCTGCACTCAGAATAAACAGTTCGGCCTTCAGACCCATTAACAATATTTGATCCTCAACAGCATTCACTAGAAGAAATCTCATCTAAAAGTCACAGCACTGCCATTTGCCCCTCACTTCCAAGACATGGTTTACCTTTTCTGCCTGAAATATTTTCATGTGAAACATGTTGGGTTTTTTTATTGCATGTAATGCAGACTATACTCTGTTTAACTTTTTTAGCTTTCAACAGGCAATAAAAAGTTGATTTGGGAAACTTTTGAGTGAAAATAAGTAACACCCCCCTCCATTCTTTTTCTTCAGGTGTTAAGGAAAATCTCCCTTTGAGTAACTCTAGTACTTGTGAAGGAGAAATGAGGCTTTTGAAGCACTACCATTTCGGGCTGCAGAACAAACCTCAGTAATCATTTACTGTAGTGTGCGGCTGTTGAAGTTGTATGTATTGAATGGTGACCTCGGGAGCATGATACAAGAGAAACAGGGCTGCAGCTATAAAGGGTTATTATTAATCCCCCAGTGGAAGATTCCACCTTAAATACCACAGGAGTAATGAGTTTAACATTAACATTGTGACAAATTCATACTGAATCAAGGGCACATCAGCCTGTAGGAGGTACTTACCACATCCTAGGCTGACCAGAGCACAGCGTTTTGACCCACGCTGGCATCTTGCTTCTCCTGTTACTTGATGGCCTTATGCCTCAAAGGTTTTCAGGATCCAACACAGTCTCCATCATGGCCTTGGTGGGGAAAACTGAAGGTAAAGGAGGGGAAGGAGACCTGGCCAAGCAGGTCCATATTTCAAGGAACATATTCCGTCGTGCTTTGTGTGTGATTCCAGTAACTACCAGCAAAATCAGGCACGGGGAAAGCAAAAAGATCTGAGGAAGCAAGATGCAAGCCTCAAGGCCTTTAGCCAGCAGATGTACAGCTGCCACACACACCACCGACCTGTCAGGTGCTTTAACTCACAGGCAAAACTAGCATTTCTAAGTAAAATACCGATGCGATAACTTGTTTATCTCTTAACATTCCCCTGCAGCAGATGACACAAGAGAGGTAATCACTTCCACCATTTCATTCACGCTCTTCCACCCAAGGACACGGCAACTGGATGAGAGAGAGTTCTCAAAGCTTCCACCATCTCTCTCTTCCTCAGAAGTATCCGGTCCAACAGATACCACTACTTTGTACTGAAGCAAGACAAGCACTGTCTTCTCATATACAAGATGGATGGAAGAACAGAAGACCGATTTCTTTGGAAGGACAAAGTGTGCATCGACAGAAAAGGAGATGGTATTGAAAAGTTTTAAATGAACAAAAACTTCCACCTACTTCCACTCCTGTATGTTTGGATTTACTCTCATCACTGGAAGGATTACACACTGCCTGAGCTAAGGCTTGGTGTCTACCCCCAAGCATTACCAACAGGTTCAGGTATGCTTCCCGTGTTCTTTACTGTCAGGGGCCAGACAGTACGATGTCAGGGGAACACAGACATATTTTATAGTAACTATGAGCTGGAAAGCAATGAGAATATGTAGTTAACAGTAAAATACATCCTTAGCACAGTCAAGAGCTTTGGGATCACCACAATTTAAATGCAATGGTAAGTTGAAACATACTAAGGCAGTATCTATAAAATCACTTTGTTTGTCAGATTTAGTTGAAATTTGTCAGCACAGGCACAGTCACTGTGACAAACAATAGCTGTGGGAGAAGACAGAAGTTGACCTGCATAATGGCACAATTTGTACAAAGCCATGTTCAAACCCCGCCCCCCCAAAACCCAACAGAAAATACCCACATCTTCCAAAATATCTTCATTAACAACAAGAATCCAAGAACATAAGACAGTACTGCTCAGCATCAAAGATCAAGATGTAAGCACAGTAACCAGTGTCAAGTTTTTCATATGACTAGAAAACAAGAGCCTGAATAAACTTGTTTTGTAAATGCTTACAAAAAGTTTGTCTCAAGTCTGAAGCAAGCAAGCAAAAAAAGCACAGATGTCTCTACCCAAAGTTCAGTGAGTGGGCTGCCGAAGCTGCCATCACAGTGCAACTGGAAAAAGATACCTTGTTGGATGATACT
This sequence comes from Nycticorax nycticorax, assembly GCA_023375905.1. NCBI lineage: Eukaryota > Metazoa > Chordata > Aves > Pelecaniformes > Ardeidae > Nycticorax > Nycticorax nycticorax. The sequence continues at coordinate 3,478,254 of JAKFQP010000061.1, read as the reverse complement.
TTGTTTTCTAAACTTCTAATATTTTCCATTTTTTTTTATCTGTTCACTACTGCAGCAGCTATAAACTACTTTTCTACATGTTCAAGGCCTCTTAGGCCTTGCAGCAAAGCCAAAAAATGACATGCTACAAAGAAGTATGAAATAAGAAGCTAGATAGAAGTTTTGACTCTGTTTTAGGAATGACCTGCAGGAAAAAAAGAGAAAGAAACATAGAAAGGAACAGTGTGATTTTTATCTGATGTTGTTCTTAAATTGATCAGATCTGTACAATGTCACAAAGAAATCGCAGAGGGGCAAGTGACAGATTATGAACCTGAAGAAACCTTACGGATAGAGAAAAATCCTTAAGTCACTAAAGAGAGTAGAAGAAAACCTCAGGAAGATTCATGCTCTGAATTACAGAAGACAGCTGAGAGCATGAAAAAGATGTAGACCGGGCACCAATGCTTTGCCTTTTACAAACAGTCATTACATTAAACCAGTGGTTTAATGGGCATACACAGACTAGAAGTCAAACAGGAAGAGGCGTGTAGCAGAACTCTCCTTATGTAGCATGAGCAATGAGTTCAGGTGTGAAAGGCAGTCAGCCATCAAAGTGACAAAGAACAGGAGAGAGAGGTCAAGGACGAAAACATGTCCATGCTGAGGGCGGGGAGGAAACTGGGTGGCAGGAGGAAGAAGAGGCAAATTGAAGACTGTGACATGAAACTTGCAAGCGTGAAGTAGGTGAAGAGACCAACTCAAAAGGAAAAGGTGATGAGGCCAAGTAATTAATTTTTTCCCCCCTTTAATAGGCCTAACTGTCCTGACATGTCTGGACAGTCATGCCAAGAACCCTGGCTACCTTATTTGTTTCCTTTGCAGTCTGACATTCCTAATGTTCAGTTTGACATTATAAGCTACCTGCAGGTCAGTCTACAACCCTTGTGCAAGCTTAAAATTCAAAAATAAACATGAGATATGCTGACAATGTGGAACTTTGTGTTAAAACTGAAACTCACAGTGATTGTTACACTCAAACACATTGACAGTTTGATTTGTGAGGATCTCTTAAACCGTGTGAGGCCATGCAATAGCAAGTGTGATTTATAAATTACCTCTCAAGATTAAGGTCATCATCTTGGCTCTTAACTCCCAGAATATCCATTCTTGATTTCCCTTTTCCCCTAGCAAGCTTATTCTTTAAAAACGCTTCCAAAGCCACCCACCTTTTGCTTATATGTACATGAGGTTGCACAGGGACTGGCGATATGGCATTGTAGTTGTTCATATAGGATGAGATTGCTTTGTTTCCTGTAAATGGTCGAGTTCCAAGATAGTGGCATAAAGTCATCTCAACAAGTTACCAGCAAAATCCTCATCCCAACAAGATCAAATTCCATACTGTTTTCAGACAAGCTTAGTGGCAAGAGCTATGGAAAGAACTGCTACCAAAAAGAGTCTTTCGGGACCTCACATAAAAATTACACTCTAATAAAAATGGAAGACAACTATGCTTGCACATCTGAATTAGTATGACCACAAATTTTCAGTGTCTGCAGATGAGCTCTGCATTTTCAGAGTCATATCTGCAGAGTGTTCACTAGTTGCTTGCCCACTTTCTTGCAAAGAGTGTTTTTTTGGTTTGCCTTGAAAAACAAAGGAAGCCAATTTTATGGCATCAATCAAAAAAAAAAACAAATTGAGATGGTGACATACAAAGTAGGACAAGCACCTGCATTAAGATAGTAAACAAGCTAGAAGTTCTGAACTAAATACAGCAGAGTCCCATCACAGACCACCAGCAAAAGCGCCTCTCAGCCCAATTATAAATACTTGTTTGCTGAAGAATTACTGTGCATCTCCTGCACAGTCTATTTGGAACGAAGTCAGTCTCTGAAGACCAACATCCAGCAACTGAGTCACTAAATACCAGGCCAAATCTTCAGCTCGAAAACATCCAGCCTCTCTTTAGGTATTAGTCATCAGCAGGAAACAGGTGCGATGCAGAAAATTAGTGCCTTATTTTTGTTTATTGGTACACCAGCTTTCCATACTTGTAACGAGCTGAGAGCGCGGCACTAGCCAACCGGCCGCCCTGCCGGAGGAAGCGCCGCCAAGCCGCACGCCCTCCTCGCCGAACAACCTCCTCCGCGCCCGGGCACGGGCTGCAGCCTCCCGCCCGCCGCTCCGGCGGCACCGGCCCGCAGCGGCGGCGGGGCCGGCCCGGAGGGATGCGAGGCGCCGGCTGCTCCCGGGGGCGGGCGGCACCACCTTCCTGCGGCGGGCCGGGCCGCCGGGCGGGGGGAAAGCCCTCCCCGTCCCCGGCCGACCCCGCGCAGGGGAGCGCTGTCCGCGGAGGGCGGGTGCCGCCGGGCGGGGGGCGGCGGTGCGGGAGGGCCGCGAACGCCCCAGGCGCTGCCGCTGGGCCCCTCGGCCGGCGCCCGGCTACTCACCATCTCCTGCCTCAGGAGGTGAAGCTTCGTCTCCAGCCTGGCCAGGGCGGCGGCGCGGCGGCGGCGGGGGCCGGGGGCCGCGGCGGGGCGTCCCGGGAGCTCCTCCCCGCGCAAGGGCCGCGCCAGGCTCTCGGGAACTTTGCGCCCCAGCTTTTGCTCGACGTCGCGGAGGTCTGGCGGGGCGCCGGGCTCCATGGCTGTCCCCCGAGGGGCCCGCGGCGGCGGCGACGGCACTACCCGCGGCCGCCCGGCCGCCGCAGGGGCGCGGAGGCGCGGTAATCCGCGGCGGCGCCGGGGTCGGCGGCCGAGCGGCGCAGGTGACCCGCCGCAGACATGGGGATTTCCCGGGCGAACCAGCACCCCCCGCCCCGCCCCGGCCCTCCCTTGCCACCGGGTGGGAAGACAAAAGCAGGCGGGCGGGGGCAAGGGAGAACAACTCCCCTACGCCAAGGGGGGGCGCGCCCCGGCCCCGCTCCGACTGCGGGTTCGCGGTGCGCCCCGGCCCTGCTCCGGCTGCGGGTTCGCGGTGCGCCCCGGCGGCCACCGCCGCCACCCGCCCGGCCGCCGCGGGCACCGCCACCCGAGTCATCGCGCGCCCCGGCCGGCTGCAACTTTAAAGCGGGCTGGCAGGTGGAAGAGGCGCGGCGCGGCCCTCCTACCGTAATGCCTGGAGAAGAGGCGCGGACCGGCGGCGGCGGCGGGGCGCCCCCGCACGGGGGGGAGCGCCTCCCCCGCCCCGCAGCTCGCGGGCAGGGCTCGGGAACAGCGTGTTCCGTCGGGGAAACGGGGAGGGGGGGGGGAGAGTGTGAGAGCGAGGGAGAGGAGGAGAGGGAGAAGGGAGAAGAAAAAGGAAAGGGAAAGGGAAAGGGAAAGGGAAAGGGAAACGGAAAGGAAAGGAAAGGAAAGGAAAGGAAAGGAAAGGAAAGGAAAGGAAAGGAAAGGAAAGGAAAGGAAAGGAAAGGAAAGGAAAGGAAAGGAAAAAAAATAAAAGAGAAAAGAAAATAGTCCCCTGAGCTCTGTGACCCTAGATAATTTTCTAACAGGGACAGGAGTATACATACAGTGTGAATGCTATTCCCACTCATCAAACAGGTTTTATTGCAGGCAGGCTGATTCCTGCCCCCCTCACCCACCCCCCCTTTGTTATTTTTGTACCCTCTTCCTCCTCTTTAAAAACCAAAGTTTGCTAGCTGAGCCAGTTGCTGTAACTCTGATAGCGAGGCACCTGCTGGCCATGCAGATAGCAGTGCTGGACGTGCCCCATTGCTCCTTGGTCCAGGGTGTTGCTGCATATACCTGTCATGGTGCTGAAAAACCTTTTAGGCATGAAACTTGGGGTATGAATAGCCCCATCCATGGAGCTGCAACTGTTGTATGTCAGGGGGGTTGACACAGTAAGGCCAGCTACTCTGTTCAGGTGCCAGGTCCTTTGTAGCAACTAGAATCACAAAAAGTGGTGTGGTGAGCTTGGGAAAACAAAATACTGTTACAGCAAACCGGGTGTTGTCTGTGAAATAATTCCATTGGTACTTTAAGGGTCATTGATCAGAGAACTTTGCAAGGGTTTAGTACAGTCAAGCAAAACACCCACAGAAATGTGTGATAATCTTATAGGTGCATTGATGTTAGGCCACGACCCTTCATGGGTCAATATAATCAGACCATCTGAAATCCTTTGCTTCAGACATATGCAAAAGACATTTATGTCTCTCATATTTGCCAGGGTTATTTAGTTCACATGACAGAAAAACATCAATATTCATGCAGAAAAGAAAGCCAAAAGCAGCAACACACAGAAAATCAGAATCCTTCTTCTTACTGCCTCCACCCCCAAATATGCCCTATGGTTCTATTTTAATCTGTGGATGTTTGGAGAACAGCTTCTATATAACCTCAAATTAATATTGACTTGTGCCATTCTGTAAATTAGCAAGGATCATGTTGAAGTTCTCATGTGAACTATGAACATCTTGTTAAGTAAGAGTTTAAGTTTATATTACTGTTGCTACAATATTGAACTATAAAAGGAGGGTTCTTTGTTATACAAGAAGCACCTTATAAAAAAGATCATGGTTTAATTGTATTCAAACTTTATTTTTGGAGAGACTTTTTAAAAACAAGATCTGAAAGATTAATTTTTGTTAAGAGTTCAGGTTTGAATTATCAAGCTTTTTAAAATGAAAATGTCAGAAGAAATATTCCAAAGCCTCATGATAGTTTAAATAAGGTGTTCCTGTTGATAAAAATGTTCCCCAAATGCTACTGTAAATCATCTGAAAAATAATGAAAATAAGTTCTTTCTGTTGTTCCGAATGAGCAACATTCAGAAAGTAAACTATATAATGTACCCTGTGCATTCATGAATTTATGCTTTACTATCTGATGGCTTGATTCTCATCTCCCACAGGCTTTGCATCAGTATAACAGCATGCAAGTTAATGGGTTTACTTGTGTATTACAGAAGTAAAAAGATACGCCTATGTTAAAGTCATCTTGTTAAATCTTCAGAGTTACCAGATTTGGCAGCCTAATCTGCGTTTCAAGGAAATAGGTTTCTCTTTAAATAAACAAAAATGTACATCAAACAGCATCTAAATTGTATTTTCCTCCTGTGGGACAGATCCTCTACCTTCATTTTAGAATCATAGAATATATCAAGTTGGGAGGGACCCGTAAGGGTCATTGAGTGCAACTCCCTGCTTCTTGCAGGACTACCTAAAACTAAACCATATAACTAAGAGTGTCATCCAGATGCTCCTTGAACTCTGACAGGCTTGGGGACTTGACACTTACCTGGGGAACCTGTTCCCATGACCAACTGCCCTCCCAGTGAAGAACCTTTTCCCAATGTCCAGTCTGAACTTCCCCTGATGCAGCTTCATTCTGTTTCCTTGTGTCCTATTGCTGGTCACCAGAGAGAGGAAATCGGCACCTCCCCCTCCGCTGTGCCCCATGAGAAAGTTGTAGGCTGCAATAAGGTCACCCCTCAGCCTTCTCTTCTCCAAGGTGAACAGGCCAAGTGACCTCAGCCCCTCCTCCTAAGTCTTGCCCTTGAGGCCTTTCATCATCTTGGTTACCCTCCTCTGGACACACTCTAATAGTTTGATGTCCTTCTTTTATTGAGGCGCCCAAAACTTCACACAGTACTCGAGGTGTGGCTGCACCAGGGCAGTGTAGTGTGGGACAGTCACCTCCCTCGGCCGGCTAGAGATGCTGTGCTTGAAATCACCCCAGGACATGATTGGCTCTTCCAGCCGTAAGGACACACGATTGACTCCTATTCCACTTGCCATCAACCAAACCCTCCAGATCTCTTTCTGCAGGGCTTCTCACCAGCCTCTCATCCACCAGTGTGTATGTATAACCAGGATTACCCTGCCCCAGGTGGAGAATTTGTCACTTGCTTTTGTTAAATATCATATGATTGGTGATTGCCCAGATCTCTAGACTATTCAGGTCTCTCTGTAAGGTCTCCCTACCTTCTAGGGAATCCACAGCTCCTCCTAGTTTAGTACTGTCAGCAAACTTAATGTACATTTGGTCACTGCATCCAGATCATTCATAAAAACATTAAAGAGCACTGGGCATAAAATTGAGCCCTGGGGAACCCTGCTGGTGACTGGCCACCAGCCTGATGTAACCCCATTTGTTATGACCCTTTGAACCCAACCCATCAGCCAATTGCTCACACAACTTATTACGGACTTGTCTAGCTGCATGATGGACATTTTGCCCAGGATACTGTGAGAGACGGTATCAAAAGCTTTGCTAAAATAAAATAAAAAAAAGACATCTATTGGCTTGCCTTGGTTAACTAGATGGGTGACCTTTTTTTAAAAAGAAATTGTTAGTTAAGCAGGACTTTCCCCTCACAAACCCATGCTGGCTATGACCAATGACTGTGCTCTCTCAAGTGTTTTTCAGTAACTCCCAGAATAACCTTCTCCATAATTATGCCAGGGACTGAAGTGAGACTGACAGGCCTGTAATTACCTTCTTACCCTTCTTGAAAATTGGGACAATGTTTGCTGTGCTTCCAGTCAAGTAGGACCACTCCAGACCCCAAAGACTGTTGAAAAATAATGGAGAGAGGTCCTACAATGACATTGGCCAGGTATTTCAGTACCCTGGGATGAATCCCATTAGGCCCCATAGATTTATGCGCATCCAGCTGGAACAGGAAGTGTCTAACAAGTTCAGAATTGGCTGGGAGTTTATCATTCCCCCAGTCCCAGTCTTCCAACACAGGGCTCTTGGGGTTCCAGGGCCCATCACTGGTGTTAAAAACAGAAGCAAAAAAGACATTAAATGTCTCTGCTTTGTCTACGTGCCTATTTGTGAGGTGACTGACCTCATGAAGTAACCTCATCAAAGGAGGACCAATGTTATCTGTGGTCCTCCTTTTGCTGTTAACGTATTTTAAAAAGCCCTTTTTTGTTGTCCTTCACAGTGCTGGCCAGCTTGAACTCTAATTGAGCTTTGGCCACACGAATTTTCTCCCTGCAGTGGCAAACAGCATCTCTGTAGTCTTCTTGTAATATGATCCTGCAGTGTAGGAATTTTCCTGAAGCCAGATCCAAATGGGGCACATATAGTCAGGCCCTCCCTCAGCTACTGTGCAGTCCAAGATGAATTTGNTTTTTTTTTTTTTTTTTTTTTTTTTTTAAAGTCCAGATAGACATATTCAGTGACTTTAACACCTTGTTAAATCCTCCTATCAACCACTTCATTCTTTCTGTAGCTGGAAGTCTTGGTAGTTCAGTCCAGCAAAGTGTGGGATGCTTGTGTAGACAAGAAATGAGGCCATTCGGTCTCCCATTGGATAGGTTGTCTGTTGTCACTCCATCTCATCTGCATCTCCTACTGTAAGAGCCAAGGAATAAAACTTTCTTCACATGACTCTACTGAGCACTGCCTTAGACTTGCCTTTGGTCAAACCATGATTTTACATAAGAAATTAGAGAGTGGATGTTATGCCAATAATTTTGAAAGTAAACTGGTGATCCTAAAATGATTCCACTGTGTAGTTTTTCTTCACGCCTTAAACCTATGAGGTCTGGAACATGGTACTGTCTTTGTCCAGAAAGGTGAAAATACTATAAACAAAACCATAATGCCATCACACAACACACCTGCATTTTACAAAGATCATGTTGTCAACTTGATTTTATGAACTTTGGGCATGTAGTTTAACCAGGTAACTGCTTTCCAGCCTGTAAGGTAGTATCCTTATTTTAATGGTAGTTCTTTGCAGCCTTAGCTCTCCAGTGACTGCTGAGGTTAATCACATGGGAGATAAGAGGACAAAAGTCATTAAACAGGACTACAGTGGGCAGCTTGAGAAGGAGGTGGCTTGGTTTTAGTTTATACTTTCTTTTGATTTCCATATTCTGCTTATCGAGGAGTGCTAGAATTCAAAATAGAAAGGGACAGCAAAACAAAAGCAAATTTGTTTATAGGGATGTTATACTTTAAGAGATGAGACACAGCAACCCAGGTTATTTATAGCCTCAATTTTAATAATAATGTATCTCTTTATAATGCATTTCTTTTCAATTTCTGTTAAATAAAGTCTTTAAGATGTCTTAGAAGTCAAAAGTACTGGTAATATGATCCTGCAGTGTAGGAATTTTCCTGAAGCCGGATCCAAATGGGGCACATATAGTCAGGCCCTCCCTCAGCTACTGTGCAGTCCAAGATGAATTTGACTCAATGACATTATAAACATTAGCCCAATCCAGAGACTGGTCAAGGTTTCCACTTAACGGAGTGGGCAATCAGATGGATCTTGACCTTTGGCCAACAGAAAATGCTTAGCAATACTGAGCCGAGTGCTCAGTTGTTGTCATCACTAGTTCCCCTTTATAAAAATTATGCTGGAGGAATATCTTGGAAAGTAGCTGGCAGGTACCTAGGTCCATACAAGTTTTCTATTTCCTTAATCTGTTGACAGTATCAGGCAGATTCCTACAGTACATCAAAAAATGTGGTTGATATTTAACTGGAGTTAAGTCATAATCAGACTGTGGATGAGTAAGTGTTTTAAAAAAATAAGTTAGTGGAGGACAGCCTGTTTTGTGGGGGTTATTTTTCATGATGCAATAAAATACCCTTTTTTAATGAGGAAACTAGAATAAAGCATACTTCTTCTTAAGTGTGGACAAAGGAGAATGAGGAAAATAATGAGGTGAAAATGTTCTTTGCATTGCTTATGCCAAGGAGCTGGGGGCTCTAATGAATAAACCGTAGGAGATGAGGGTTTTGTAATCTGGATCCTGAAGGAATCCCACAGTCTCAGTGAAGTAAATAAGCCTGACATAAATAATTGGCTGTAAGTGGACCTTTCCGCTACAGTAGTGGGACCTTTGTCTCATCTTCAAAGGCTGCAGGAGCGTTAAAAGAGTTCCAGGTACATGACAACACAGGGTGTGGTAGACAAGAGTCCTGCTCTTCCTGCTTTCAACTAGTTACCTCACTAATGCCAATATTCTTTGTTAGAAGCTTCTAGGAAGCAATCAGTCTTTGTTTATTCAAACCAACACCCAGAGGAGGGTGAGGCGGTTTGAGCTGGATGTTCATTGGTCATGCTTTGGTGTCACATCGCATGACTCCTACTTGGGCAGGATAATGCTGAACTTAAGTAGGTCCCTCAGGAGGAATGAAGATACTCTAGAACTGAAGAACTTTTGAGGATGAGTAAGGTCAGGCAGATTAACAGAAGCCATTAATAATCATCATCAAGGTGACTATTGCTCAAATCCACTAACAAAATAAAGCCTGGTGTATGCTTACAGAGCAGAAATCTATGAAAGTCTGAAATGACTATCAAGGGCACCTTGCACTGACAAACTGTTTCCTAAGCAGCAGCAGGAATACTGCTGTGATGCATTGTCCTCTGCCCAAAGGCCCATGAACAGTGGAACATGAACATGAGGGTGGAGAAAGCAACAGGGCATTTTATTTCTGCCAGTTTTGACACATTGTCTCAGCCATGCCTTCCAGAAGTGATTAATCCCCTTTCCTGAGCATCTTGCCATGGGCTGGGAAAAGAGAGCAGAAAAAGGAACACATCAACAGCATTTAGGAACACAGATGAGTATTTTCTTGGCTTTGTTTAAAGATGAGACTGCTGCACTTGCTGTTTCACAGACTTGTACAAGAACCCAGGTGAATCAGAACTCAAGGCATACAGAGAAGGCCCAGTTTTTCAGTGTGTTCACAGCAGCTCGTACTGATGCACCCTACTGACTTCAGATGCATTAATCTTTGCACGTAGAGAACATAGAGGCATATCTAAAGCATTACAATTCTTTCTCTGCTGCTTTGCCCATGTATATACATGATTTCATTAGCCATTATCGCCACTGGGCAAAGATTGTAGATACCAGTTATACGACCCAGGCTTTACTTTAAAAATATGTGGAACAATGAACTGCACCTATGGGTCAAGCTTGATGTAAAAGCCTTAAACATTGTGGTAAGCATCTGTCTCAGAGTTACAGTGGTAACTATACTGATTTACATAAGGCTGTAAGCAACACTGGAGACTCTGTGTACAATTCTGAGCAACACCCAAGAACATGCAGCCATCTCAGCAATCTCTTAAGTCCAGTGGTTTAACCTTTTTTCCCAATTGCAAACTTCCTGTTTTCCCGCAGAAAGACATCACTGTACAATAGTTTTAAATCTACTGATGGTAGTTTTTACAGTGTCCTTAGCAAAAAAAACCTAACAAAGAAACAGTCCAATGATCTCCCAAGGTTTGTGAGCCACTGATTGAAAAACTACTTCAACAAACTGTATTCCCACTGCACCAAGAGAAGAGTCCTTTAGCTGCTGTGAAATTCATAATGTGTAACAGTTTTACAAATAAAATAAACACGAGAACTCTAGTCAATGCAACAGTCTAGACTGAAGCCTTTTCTTCTGGGACAAAAAACCTCCAACCATCCAGTTTTCCCTAGAGTTGTGCCAAAACCCTCACATCAGGCCCAAACATTGGGTTACAGCACATTTACAGCAGAAAGCAAACTAAAATTCTAGAAGCAGTCAGATCTGACACATAAGGAAGCAGCAGAATAACAACATCCCATGAATCATGCTCATCCTTTGCTGTTTTGACATGTTACAGGAGGAAATGTGAGAGTTGCCTGGGGGAATTTCTAAATCCTTCGATTGTCTTCCCTTCTAATATCACAGATGCATCATAACGCAAAGCTTGAGTATGGAAATTGCTTTCGCTATGAAATTGAATGTTATTTATTTATTGCAACACCATTTCCAGACACCATCACTTTGCTGGAGCCATTTTCATTTTTACCGCTGATAGAGTTGGACATACATAAAAGCACCAGTAGTTTCATTCTGTTAAAAATCGCAGCCTATGTGCTTAGTTGAGAAAACAGCATCCAGAATCCACAGTGGAAAGATCAGATGAAAGATATCTAACACACTAGCTAGAGAAAATCTATGGGGAAAATTTTTAGTCTGTGCCATACCGGTGTAGAAATGTTAGCTGAGGATCACTCTTGTCCTGAAGAGGGGAAAAAAAACTCAGAGGAGAAAGCTGGGTAGATCAGCATAGCACGAACAGTCAAATAATACTGCATTAGCATTCAGTAGACCTTAGTTCAGTACTCAGTCATTCTGAGGCCTTCAGAAAAATCACTTCACGTCTGCATGTATTGCGTCCCTATCTGTAAAGCGAATTAAACTTGGCCTCTCAGTTAGAAACTTTTCAAATTGCATAGTAAAACCTAAGGACATAAATAAATCTCTGATAAGAAAGAAGGGTTTCAAAGGAGCCTTATTCTAATTTTGATAGTGCTTGCTTATCTGGATGTAGAATAATGAATTATCTTATTATTGTCAGAGATTATCAGGACTTCAGTTCTGGTGCTTTGCTTCCAAAACATAATCTGTCTATTTCTGTCCACAAAGAGAAGGAGTTTCCACGCTACTGGAAATTCAACCACCTTTGTGAGGCTCAGAACACCACAGTTTTTCCTCACATAATCCTCATGTAACCTCATGAAAGCATCAAGTGTATCCCACCCAAGTGCCAAAAATACTCTTGCATATAGAAACAGTTTTTGTTCAATTTTTATAAGTACAACTTTCAGTCCTTCTAGCAAGCTATACTGAAGCAAAAAAAACCAGAAAAGGTATGGGAGAGTGTGTCCTGAGCACTTAGGAACATGCTGCCATACCACTTTCTCAGTCTTTTTCACAGTTCCCTTCATGTCAGAACTGCGTCAACAGCATTGCAAACTCAAATGCAGCCTTAGTCAAGTGAGTCTTGGCCATGTTCAGTCTTGTGCTTTAACATATTGTGAAGAACAGCTGCTTTGATTTAACTTCCCTTTCTACATTATCAACTTTCTATGTTATCGTGGCCAACATTGTGATTGCATCTCTTCCTACTATGTGTATAAGAAATATTTCCCTATAAAAAGTCTCAGGAAGGTAGGTCATGGAATAAACATACTTGCACAAACAAATCCTTCAAGCTTCTCTTACTCACCATCTCCAAGACTAACATATGTGAAAAAATGGTAGACCCTTGTACCATATGATGAAAGTATTCAAACCACCTGGACTGTAACTCTGGAACTCAGTGTCTTCACATCTTGCTTCAAGTCTTTGGAGAAAATGTACATTTTCTGCTATGATAACTGCAATTAAAGAACAGTCAGTAGGCAGCATGAGTTTTCAGTTAAGATTTAGCTGTGCTACCTCTTTCCTTGCTAACAAAATTACCTCTTCCTACAAACAATATGTATCCACTCCAGTAGTGGTCCCAGAAATTAAGCAGTCAGATGTTTGGAGAGGGTTGCAAGAATACATATAACTGTGCAGCTCAACTCAAACTGTCTTGCTTTACACTCTCAATATTACCTTTAATTATGTGATCACAGGCTTTATTTTCACCCACACCTTACCTCTTCCCATTGAATTGTTTCTTGACTCAACATAATTTCTCTCACCCACATCTTTCAGTTCTTGCCCTCTTCTCAGCTTTCATGTTTCAGTCTTGCTCTTCTTGCTCTGTTAGTCCTGAGCTCACTGCTGAGTGCCTAATTTCTCTTCTGCCAATCAAGTCCCGGTCCAAGTCTAACAATATCCTGTTTCTCATTCTTTATCCTCTTCCACTTGCAGCCCAGCCAGCTGTTGTATTCCCCATCATACATCCCAACCATTAAAAACCATCATGTAAGACCAGGAAGCCCTTCATTTTCCATCTCTCTTTGCTTAAACCCAGCTCCTTTCCAGATCAGTCTCCAGCACTCATTTTCTTCAGAATCTCCTTCACTTCTGATGACACTTTCCTCCCTCATCTTCCACCTGCTTGCGTCTCTTTCACTCACTCTCTCCCAGTCCTTAATCTACACCTGACTTCCAGATGGTTGGGGTTTTGTTGGTTTTGTTTTTGTTTTTTTCTTCCTTTTGCAGAATACAGAACATGTTCCTTTCCCTTACTTCCTGAAGGTCAGCATGGTGGGCTCAGTAAAAGTGAAGGAGAGAGTACTTTTCTGCTTTTAGATCTGGCACCTGAATCCACATTTGGACTTGCCAAAAGCAAACATCAGGGTCCGTCCTAGCAGTCAGTGACCAACTTAATGGTGTATGTGCCTTCTCACTGCACTTAGTTGTAAGGGAATAGAACAAAGCCCCACTTCTCAATGAGGAAACATGTTACATGAGGGAGCATAAATCATTGAGGGGTTTAAGATTTGAGGGCGGAGAAAGCCATCTGAGCATAAGCAAGGTACCCTTTTCAACAGCAGTCAAGTCTACAAGCCTTGTGGGTATATTAAACATATTTTAGCTAGAAAGCAGAGATGCTAGAAGAGAGGCAATACCTACTGAGAAGAAAAATTAGTGCACACATCCAAATATTAAAAAATAGGCTTGTCAGTTTGTTGGTTGGTTTTTTTTCCCCCTAGTCTTTCCTCCATTTTCTTCTGCCTGGTGAAAACTGTTGGATTGTTTCTTATACCTCTTGTCTGAGTTTTCACATCTCTTCTACCTCTCCTCTGTTAAACAAGGAGAAAAAAAATAACCTCAGAACTTCCCCTGTCCTATTGCAGGAGCTGCCATGAAATTGTACTGGTTTACCACATGTCAGGTGACATAAACTTGCTCAAGGTTGCTGCTGGTGGATTGTGCTTAGAAGGCTAAAAGGGCATGTCAGTGCCGTGACTGAATCTCCTTGGCCAGCCCAAAGTGCCCATCATATTACCACTTGCAGCTTGCCTCCTCATTTAGTGATACCAATATTATTCCAGGTTTCAGCTTTGCTGTTGGAAATGGCCAGACATCTTCTGATCTCATTGTTTTAGTACTGTGAAACAGTTTAGAGTCTGTAATAGATTTATAGAAATAAAAACTATTCAATAAAACCCAATAAGATTCATGGTTTGACCCTGGAAAGACTTAAGAATAAAAGGCTGAAGTTATGCCTCTGGGATACAGTGGATTTCTGAGAAGTTGAACAAAAGAGCTTTTTAAGAACTAGCCGTTTTTACCAAATATAATTATTTGCATATCAATTTGCAGGTATTTGTCCAAGATGGACAGAGGTGAAGAAAGGTTGTATTTTAAGAAAGGGCTGCCACTACTGCTAGGCACAGAATTGGACTGCAGACAGTGTGAAGCTACTCAAGGCTTCCAGAATTGCTGAAAGGATCACATATGCTCAGTAAACTACTCCTGGGAGCACAGTCATTCTAATACTCTTGAGAAATGCCAAAGGAGCTGAATAGAGTTAGGTTCAAGCAGAGGCCAGTTAGGTCCAACTTATTGGGTAAGCTATAGAAACCACACCCTACTTTCCACCTGAGAGACCTGAATGGAAGCATCTTTTGATATGTTGAAATTGTCTGTTTAGTTGGAAAACGGTAGCAAAATAGTTAAATCCTGCCTGAAGCAAGAGATGAAAAGAGAAAGCGTAGGAAGCACGTTCATTTATGCAAAGAAGAGCCACAGTAATAGCACATACAGTTGTGCCAATCTAACCAATAAACAAAGAGTAGTGCAAGATTCTCTTTATTAGACTGATTCATAAGGAACACATGACTTGCAAAGCCATTCAAAATTTTTTTTTTTTTTTCAATTTGGCTGGACAGAGAAAACCTTGTGGCTTTGTAAGCTAATTGTGATGCCACTCTCTGGCACCATAAAGACATTCCAGATCCTGAAACTTTTGTATCACATGAAGCTGAGTAATGTGAAGGTGCATATTTTCAGTTTCAGCAAAAGTATAGGGAGCAAACAGCTCATTCCTATTTTTTTTTTATTCCAGTAGCATAGATGTATGTTATTCCACACATTTGCATGTTAAGAAATGGAAGATAGGATGGTTTTTCTTAATGGTGTATTTATCACCAGCATTATGCTCATTTCTAGACTTCAAAATAAAAGCTATATTAGGTTAGCTATATTCCTACTAGTAGAAACTGGTCAGATATTCAAGGCAAAAATAACTGAAAGAAAAAGAATCACAGTTATAAAGGACAAAACTACATCACCAGAGGTTATACAGTCTCAACAGGAGCTAAAGGCATATTATTCCCAGCCTCTATCAACTCAGTCTCTAGGGATAGTACTCTTCAGTTCTTTTTATATGAATGAACTATTGAGGTGCAAGCAGTAAAACTCCTAGCACAGAGAAAACACAGGAATGTAACTTGACACTGAAATACCCATTAAGACTGTCTAAATACTTTCAGGATTGTTTCCCATCATGCAAAGATCCATGCAAAATCTTATGCACTCCATAGTTTAGGTATTGTCCCCTTGCTTCTCATTACTTCTCCCGCTAACCCAGGAAACTGCTGCTCATTTGCAACACTACTACAACACTACATATGCCACTCAATCCTTCCTCTGGAGTGTCTCTATGTGGTGTGGCTCGGTAGATCTCTACATTCATCGTTGATCTTCCATCCTCAGAACATTTGATTGCTCTTGCAGGGCCATGGCTTCTTGATAATAGCTGAAAAGTTTGAGAGTTTGTTCTGTTCCATGTTTAATTTCACTAAAAAGAGTATTTGTATATTCTTGGCCATCAGCAGGAATCTGTTTTGCAGGTCAAATTTTCAACAAAAACATTCCTGTGTCCATCCTCCCTGTGGGAGGGCTGAGGGATACTGGTTGACAGCCGGCTGAATATGAGGGGTACTGGTTGAGGAGTACTGGTTGACAGCAGGCTGAGTATGAGACAGCAGTGTGCCCAGGTGGCCAAGAAGGCCAATGGCATCCTGGCTTGTATCAGGAATAGTGTGGCCAGCAGGAGCAGGGAAGTGATCGTGCCCCTGTACTCGGTGCTGGTGAGGCCACACCTTGAATACTGTGTTCAGTTTTGGGCCCTTCACTACAAGAAAGACGTTGCCTTGCTGGAACATGTCCAGAGGAGAGCCACAAAGCTGTTGAAGGGTCCGGAGCACACGTCTGATGAGGGGTGGCTGAGGGAACTGGGGTTATTTAGTCTGGAGAAGAGGAGGCTGAGGGGAGACCTTATCACCCTCTACAACTGCCTGAAAGGAGGCTGTAGCGAGGTGGGGGTCGGCCTCTTCTCCCTGGTAACGGGCGATAGGATGAGGGGAAATGGTCTGAAGTTGCGCCAGGGCAGGTTTAGGTTGGACATTAGGAAAAACTTCTTCACAGAAAGGGTTGTCAGGCTCTGGAATGGGCTGCCCAGGCAGGTGGTCGAGTCCCCATCCCTGGAGGTATTTAAAAGAAGGATAGATGAGGTGCTTAGGGACATGGTTTAGTGGTGGGATGGCAGTGTTAGGTTAATGGTTGGACTTGATGATCTTAAAGGTCTTTTCCAACCAAAGCAATTCTATGATTCTATGATTCTATGACAGAGGGTGGAAGGAATACTCAAAAAGGGTAAAACGCTTTTGACAGCATCAGAATTTGTACAGCTTCTAAAGGAGTGATTTCTTTCCGGTCTGTCTCCAAAAATTTCTATTGAAAAAAATATTTTAAATTCAAGTACGAAGGATTTTTTCCCACTTACATTAGAAATGCAAGTGAATGAAACTTTTTACTGTATCATATTCTTTTTTTGATCAAATCCTCTGGATTCTGATATTATATAAGTTCACTTCAGGAATTGAATGGATTTATGTTGGTAAGTAAGCTGAAATAGTCTCTTGGATTTGCAGGATTTTGTAATGTGTATTAACTGGTGTGGCTTGCTGCTAAAACAAACTTTCATTCCTCATTTTGAGACAATAGCAGAAGGGTTCTGTCTGCTGAACTAGGACAGCAGTAACTCTTGTTGAGAGCATATTACTAGCTCTTCTATGAGCTCTGAGTTTTGCAAATAAATAGAGTCTCCCAGGGAGCTGATAGCAATCCAAACCCAGACCTGGCACAAATCTTCTGGGCTCTCCTAGCAAAGATACCACACTCATTATTCAAAGCAGAAGGCTTCTCATCCTCCCCAGGCAGACAGCTGAGAAGCACGGGAGGTCAGAAAGTGTGTGCAAAAGAGGTCATGGTTGCTGTCCTACTTTTTATCTTGCTGCTGAGAGATTCTCTTTTAACGTTCTATTAAATACAGTTGTCATGTAACCTGTCCCCTTTTTTCCTTTGCACACCTCTTGATGTCATCTAGTCTTTGCTTATTAGATAAAGGGGGCAGATGTTTATTCACTACAGTAGCAGCTATGCAGACAGGCTCAAGACCTGTCACAAACATGGTAAGATCTGTGTTTAGCCTTGCACTGATAGAAAACATAGTGTCACAAGATAAATGTAAATGAAAGTGGTGCTGAAGGCTGATCCTTTTTATTATGGAAAGAACAGTGTTATCAAAGCTGTCAGGTGCAGAAGAGTCATTTAGTACAGACAACTTTGATATCTTTGAAAGGAATAAAATGAAGAGAACCCATTCAATTATTGCCAGGAATGACTCCTCACCCTCCCCCAGGATAATTGTTTTAAGTGCTGGAAGGACAGGAAATAGCTCATTATTTTAAGTGGCTTGAACTGCTTTTCATCCCTCCCAGTTCTACTGGGAAAATATTTAATATGGAACAAACAAAGTGGGATCAATAATCCTCCTCCTGTCAGATTTTAACAGTAATTTCACTAACATTTGTGGGCAGGGATCAAGGGGTAAAAAAATTCCTAGGTTAATTTATTTCCTGCCTAAGTATGTAAAGCACATCAAAAATCCAGCACATTTTCAGTTTGGTTACATGCAATTTTCAGCTGAAGATTTTCAGTTTATACTCTTGTTAAGTATAAACAAATGGCAAACACCAGTGTCCATTAAGGCCAACCAAAATATTCTTCTCTGTCAGTGATGCTCTTTGCTTTCATGTGAAGTGGAGATCTATTCCAACTGTAGTAAGCATGCAGCACACCGGCTCTGTGCCACCATCCAAGCAGCAAGTTCAACCAGGATAGTATGTAGGTCTGTCCCAATGACCCCATGAACCTAATTTTGCCTGTTAGTCTGAACCTCGATCCTTGATTGATCCTTAGCCCCAGTGGTCAGCCCTAAACCAGCCTCAGCCATTCTGTTTTGCCATTTTGTCTGTGGGTCTAGCAGCGTCATTTGCTCTGAACTCAGACACACCCAAAATGTAGATTTAGCCTGTGGGATGTTTTCAGCTGCCAAACCAAATCCTGCTAATCCAAATTCTGGCTGCAAAACCAGCAGATCAATCCTCGCTGGTTTGAATCCTGTTCTGATAATAAACCAGTGACTCCTGGCAGTCCCTATGGCTTTTATAATTTGATTTATTTATTTTAATATTGATTCAATTTAATATTTTCTCTTTAGACAGACAACCTTAATCCAGATTAGCAAACCTGTTCCAGACATTATCTGTACCCTAGCATGCACTTCCCTACAAAGCATCCCTTAAAGGCATCCACTTTAACAAATACTCAGCAACTCCAGCCAGGATCACAATGACCTATATTTAAATGCCTTTTGATGTCCTTAGTCACCTACCCTTCCCCATCACCCTCACTAAGCACAGACCTAGACTTGAAAATTCTTCTCTTGAGAAAGTGATCCTTCCTGCTTATCTTCTCTGCCAGCATGGATATTAATCGCAATACTATCATTGCTTTAGCCCATAAACTTCCTATAAATTGAGGTAAGACCTGGAGGAAGCCTTCCAAACTAGGTATAATACTGTACACAATTACTCAAGTCTGAGTAAATTCTCTAGTTACAGCACTGGCTGCTGATGTAGAACTCAGGCAAGTAATCCTAATTTCTTGCAGTCCCATACCAGTGTCCACCCCCATACCAGCAGGTCTGACCCTGCTGGACTTAGCCTATCAGCAATAATCTGGAATTACATATACATGCGCTGTGGTATCATCCTCACTGCTTTTCCTTAACCAGTGGTACTCACATGGCCTAGACCTACAATTATGTAGTTAACACAAGACACTGTGAGCATTAAACTTATCTGGGAAGCCCCTACAAAGCCTAACTTTCTAATTCCAGCTGATCCCTTCCTACTGTCTTGAACTGGTTAATCCATAGCTTGGCTTAGTTAGGCAAATAAGAAAATTTATAGCCCCTGATGGCAGCAGTTACTCCACAGGGACTGTAGCCTAAATCACCTCTCCTGGTGTTTCCTAATCCTAATTAAACTCTGCCTGCCTCAGAGGAGAGCCATGTTGCAGCCTGATGAGGTGACTAAGCCTAAACATCAAGTGATCACATTTAGGTTTGATTTCAGGTTAAGGTTAATTGCAGCCAGCTGATTGTTACCACCACAGGTTTAAATTTTGCTGGGTGGCTCTGGGTGGGTCTGTGAAGTCTTAAGTACAGTCATATAACTCAAGACTACTTTTCTTGTCTTCATGAACCCTAACTGTGGTTCTTGGAGGATCTCCCAGCACCAACCTTTCCCCTAGCTGGTCTGCTCTACCTTATGCTTGTTCTTCTGATAATCTGTATCTAGCAAGGTGACGTCTGGAAGTACTAATTTTAGGTGGAAGAACACCATGCTTAGCCATACTTGAAGAATGTATCAGCCCAAATTCTAACCCTGGAATAGATTTAAGAATTTAAATTATTTTCCTGGTTTATAAGGAAGTCACCCTCTGTGCTTCATGAAAAGAGGTCCAGAAGCACAGTGTATGCTGATGCTCTCTGCCTATGGTAGAGAGATGTGGAGGTCATACAGGCTGACTCTATGTGCTGTTTAGACATACAGTAAGTCTTTTGACTTAGATAGTAATGGCATTTCTCTTATATAATGATATATTAATTGGAAATCCTGCACCTTTAGGGAATTATCTCTTCACTTAAAAATACATGGTGTGGCCAATTAAATAGTTACCCAAGTGTTTGGCTTTTGAGGCCACAAAATGTTATTCTGAAATTTTGTTTTATTTTTAAAATACAGTGTGGTCTACAAACCCTTTTCACTGAAGTAAGTACATGTCCAGAAGACAATACAATACCTCATTGACTAGTTTTATGGTATCACAGATATCCTTTCAGACCTTCATTCCTACGGAGGAAGCAAAGCTGTAGTCAAGATGCAGTCAAGATCTCGTCCTTTCCCTGGCATCTTGGTTTCATTCCCCACGTATCAAAGGAGTCATGTCTACATACATAATCTATAATGTACCCATTTCTCAGGGACTATCAGCACTGTATCCCCTAGGTAGCTTCAAGTGAAAATTCAATGTCACCAACATCTGGTGGTAGATGATAAAAATTTCCCTCTTCTTTTCCAGACTGTGCATACCTGGGACAGCAACACAATTTTATTTGAGAGCTACTGGACTCTATTTGCTTCTTTGAGGTGGAAAAAAAACGCAAGCCAACTGAGAAACCAGAAGCTGTGCCTGGAAGTGCCTGAACACAGGAAGTGAAGCTGATCTGCTTGTTAAAAGCAGGAGGTAAAATGCGCTGCAGAAAGGGTTGGAGGGCTGCACTGGCCACCTGCAAAGCTGAGGACATAAGGCACAGGCAGCACAGCCCTTCCCCGGGACACTGCATGCATCCCCAGCTGCAGAGCTCTGAAATATGGCCATCTCACAGCACCCCAGGAACAGGGCACTGTCACTGGCTCTGGGCTCGAGGAGCCTCGTCCCTTTCACAGCCCCCCAGCCCACAGAGCTGCTGGGCGTCTGGAGACCCCAAGCCCGGACCCTGAAGGCAGCCCTGGAAACAAGAGCTGTGCTGACTGCAACATTCAGCTCCTAGGGAAGACCTGTGAACATCCAGTGCTCTGCTGTTTTCCTCCTGGGATTTTGGAAGAGGCTATTACCTATAGAAAGGAGTGATTAAAAGAGACTGTTTTAGTTTGGATTTGGAGCTTTTGAGAAAGTTATCAGAAGGCATAGCACATTATTTTTTGCACAAAACACATGAATGTCAAACAATAAACAAAACTGATTGCTATCCTGAAAAGAAGACTGTGCTAGAGTGATAGAGTAAGAGCTACTTGAACAGAAAGGCCCATGCAGGATGGAAATTACAGTTGTTTAAATACAGGCAAATATTTCCACGATGGAATACTCATCATTCCTTTTTTAAACATCGTCCCAAAACTTGATTAAAGCAAACAAAACTAATTTTTGTTTTAGCTCTCATTCCTCTCTATGGCCTCCTCTCCAACATTCTTAATGATCTTTTTTTTTTCTTTTTTCTTTTTTTTTTTTGTTTTCATTTTTTCATTTGTCAGGAAAGCAATTAGTTATCCTACTTTGGATGGAAATTTTCAAGTCAAAATTTTACATGAAAATATTTTTCCAGAAGGCAAATTTTCCCCTCAAATAAGTGAAGTTCATCCACATGCAGAGGGCCTGCTTTCAGCAAGGCGTGATGCCAGCCATCAGGAGTCCTTTGAAAATTCAGATACTGAACAGACATTATGCGCAAAGATAGCATTCCCCCTGACTGAAACAGCAATAATTATTGTCTTCCTCTGTCCCCTCTTTATGGGTTCTCCCGATCTGTACAGCTCTCCAGTTCTGGCATCACCAGTAACTCTTTGGAGGTTTCCAACCTGGAGGCCGATGACATATTTGAAAGTCAAAGTCTCCCTTTTCCTGTGGTCTGACCCATTAACCTCAGCACTGCTGGGCTGCATCTGAATAAGGGCTGAGAGAGGAGGCAGAGCAGGAGGGGTCTTTCCACAGTAAAAGAGGGTGAACCACTGGACACCAACCAGTCAGGTCTGGGGAGCTCCTACAGCCTCACACAACTCAAGCAAATGTCAGAGCTGAGGGTCCCGCTTCACGGGATGTAAAATGCAACCCCTGAGGATGATACAGGACAAGACCCTGAGATGTCAAGCTTCACAGCATTCATGCCACATATCCACTATTGGTTGATTACCAAGAACAATGTTTGAACTTTGCTTTCCATGTCATTATCCTTCATTGTCCCTCATTTTACCTCATCTCATCTTCCAAAGCTAAGAGGACAGACTTTATTTTTCCTGACACTGCACTAACATCTGACAGGCAAGAGCCATAATGAACTTTTATGGCTATTTGCCTCTAGAGCAGAAATAGTTTTTAGGTAATTTTGTGCAGAAACAGCACTTTCTGTCTGTGATGAAGCTGAAATGTGAAGTACTCTCCTCTCTGACCCCAAACATCCACTCCTAGAAAAGACATTTTAAAGAGCCCATTAGAGGTAATTATAACAAGCCACAGACTGATGACAGAACATGGTAAAAAGTTACTCCAAAAAGGAAACACCATCAGTGAAATACTGTTTCAGCCTCTTTACTGTAGTTCATGGCATAATTTTAGCCTGTTTCCAAATTATCATTGATTAATAATTACCCTACAGTTTTTAAAGAATAGGTGAACAGGTCTCTCATGCCGTGAGACTGCAATTCTTTTGCTTACCCTTGCAGACAATACCATGGGGGCAAGGCACAGTGGCAAGAGCTGCATGGTGGTCCGCAGGGAGCCTCAGGGAACAGATGTTCTCCGGAGCATCGGAGCTGTTCTAGGTTACCACCCACACCTATGCCCAAACAAGACCGATGTAAAAATCCAGGCCAGGGGCTGTCATTGAGTGATGTTGTCCAGCTGCAAAAATTGTATCTGGCCACATTTATGCCAGCTTGATTGTTACCAGCATCACTTTTCTGAATTCTTATTCACTTGAAGAAGTCCTGCTCTTTCTTCAGGCCCTGCTGCTACATCTGCTGATTTATCTTCCAAGACTGCCAGAAGAAAAAAAATTGGCAGGGGTAAAAAGACAAATTCAGATCATAAATTTCTAATATCAAATAATATTGGTGTTTGGTAGGCCCTTATTTTCTTCTTACTTGTAAATGCAGGGATAAAAAAAGACAATATGACAATCACTTCTCTGCCCCTGTTAAAATAATACAAAACCAAGCCAACCCCCCAGACACTTACCTTCCTCAAAGGACAATATTTACTTCTTGTTGTGAACCAAGAATTGCCAATATGAGACAGTTAGGCATGTATTGTTTCTGTTAAGGATTTGTTTTTAAAACACTGAGCCTGCAACAATTTAAATAGTGTCCCAAAGAAAAAGAAGTTAGACTTCTCTTGGAATAGGAAGTTGAGATACACAAATTAAAATACCTTTTTAGAAAATTGTGTTTAGAACTTGAAGTGACTTTTTAGTTAAGCAGTTTTCTATTCCATATTAGAAAACAACTTGAATTGTTTGGTGAAGTGCCACCTTGTGGTAAGCACCAAACTCGGTTTGGGGCTGAAAGCTCTTCATTGTGTACCCCCCTGCTTCGGTGTGGGCATAGCGCACAGGGATTTTACTGAGGGCAATCTTGAATCCAGGTTCCTAAGCAGATGTAAAATGGAAATTTCACCTTAAGTTGAACATGAGACTTTTGCTTTATACTCATATTAAAAGCAATTTCCTAGTAGATGTTATCAAGAGTGACTTTTTTCTTTTTCTGTATAAATTAATATATAAGAAGTATAGATGATCCCTGTCATCCAAAGCCCAGTTGAAACCAGCATCTTCACTTGATTCACATGATTCAAGCATGAAATAATAATTCAATCACTCGATACTATTTAATTTTATTTCATTCTTTGTCTTTAACTATGTTGCTCATACTGAGAATCATTCCTATGTATTGATTTGTAGAAGGTGTTACAAAGAGATAAAATTCCACTTGGAGGCCTTAGGTGCAATGATACTGTTTGGAGCTACTTTTTTTCTGGTATATTATCTGGTAGTCTGGAGAGAAATATTGTTTTTCCTGCAAGCTTCAAGCTTAATAGCCTGAGACCATTTCAGCTACAACACAACTTTTGGCTTCTGAACAAACATTTTCTCCCCCTTCTCTCTTCCCCCTTGAGATTTTTTGTTTGGAAAAATTTTCTTCAGCACAAGGCCTTTTATCTGTTTTAGTATTTTTCTCTCAACCTTTCTGAACTGAAGCAAAATAAAACTTAACACCAGTAGTAAACAGACAGGTTGTATGGACAGCTTAAAATCCTCTTAGGCAGTCATCCTATCACCAGTTCAGCCTCAAATTAATGATGTTTAATTCTGCAACATTGCTTCTGTCTTCCTTTGCAGCTTCCTTCACTTCAGGCAAAGGATCGTGGGTCCCTGTTGTACTGATCAGAGGTACTGACTTCAGCAAGATACCAGTCCTATTCCTTGAAGAACTCTTACTAGGTATAAAATCCAAATCCATGCTTGGCTGATTGCCAAAGGTCTCAAAGTCAGTTTCTGTGTGCATGTGTCCTGGTTTTGGCTGGGATAGAGTTAATTTTCTTCATAGTAGCTAGCATAGTGCTGTGTTTTGGATTTAGTACCAGAAGAATGTTGATAACACACTGATGTTTTTAGTTGTTGCTAAGTAGTGCTGAGACTACTCAAGGACTTTTTGAGCTTCTCCTGCTCGGCCAGGTGCATAACAAGCTGGGAGAGAGCACAGCTAGGACAGCTAACCCAAACTGACCACAGAGCTATTCCATACCATATAACGTCATGCTCGGGGGGGTTAGTTGGTCGGTCACGAGCAGAGTCATCATGGCTCCGGCACAGTGATCACGGCTCGGTGGGGAGTGATCGCTGCTTGGGCATTGGTCAGTGAATGGTGAGCAATTGCATTGTGCATCACTTGTTTTATATATTCTGTATAGTCTCTTACCATTATTATTATTATTACTATTGTTATTCTTCTCTCTTATTAAACTGTCTTGATCTCAACCCACGGGTCTTACTTTTTTTTTCTTTTCCCTGATTCTCTCCCCCATCCCACTGAGGGAGGGGGGGAGTGAGCGAGCGGCTGCATTGGTGCTTAGTTGCCAGCCGGGTTAAACCACGACAGCATGCAAACCTAACTTACTATAAAATTACTGTTTAGATCCCCTCTTTTTCCCCCAGGATTTGGGGGTGAAGAGGGAAAAGAGATGCACATAACTGGAATTGGCAGTGGTACCTTAGATACCTCTGCGTGTTAAGGGTCAGGTTGGCAGGATAACAAAAAAACATTGCACACTATGCTCTGTATTTAAAAATCTACACAGAAATTAATCCAAGATTTATTTTAGTTAGAATTGTGTAAATTCCTTCCAATGAGCAGCAAGAAGCAAATACTGTGAATGCCATTTCCCTTTTCCTTTACCATAAACGATCACCTGAACAAAACATCTCCTACAGCCAGCATTTCATTCTAAATTGGAGGTTAAATGAGATTTCAAGTTAAAATGCAGTTTTGAGAGAGGATATCCATACATTTTGCTCCAAATTAATATTTTGAAGATGAACACCCTAGTTTTATCAGGCTTCCTTGCCAAATTATTCCTTTGGTCGTCAAATATTTAGCTGGGAAACATTTTTTGGACAATAAAAAATATTAAGATGGCAAACTGAACATACTTCAGCAATAAATCTTGGTTTTGAGAGTCATTCTGGTTCTATGTCAACATAAAGCCATTATTAACTAGTGTTGCTGAGCCCTTCCGCAGATAGGAGAAGTGAAACTTCTGGGGTTAGAAGTGTTTCTCTAAGTTACAAAAATAGTTCAGCTTTGTGTCCAAAGCAGATGTTCATGCAAGTTATGATTTTACTACCCACCATTAAGAGGAAGTTAACTGGACAGCCTAATTGCCCACCAGCTTCCACTAAATTCTTCAATCTGTCTTTGAAAATCTCTTTTGTGTAGAGACACCCGTTTGTAAGGGATTTTTTCCCCCAGATACCGCCTTTATTCTAGGCAGCCAACTTACAGAGTCTTTTAAACTTCCAGGACATATGGCACATTTATTGAACAAACTATGCTACATCGTATTACCAGCTGCCTTTGTTGGTGTTATACTAATATCACATTGGTGGCATAAGGTTTTCTGTTACAAGCTTGTTTGCAATACTTGTTTATTCCTTACTGGAAAGTTTTGCATATGGGAATAGAAATTCCTGTTACTGGAATGTAGGGGAAGAGGGAGGATATCATTACTGTGCTGTTTCATTTCCTCTCACCTTTCTTCAAATCTTAAGGTTCACAAGGTATTTCTGCAGGTTTTTCTTATCCCTCTGTATGTTCTTTTCCAGTACTGTCCTGGGGATGATGACTATCCGTGTAGTGTGGTTTTGTGTGTATCAAAATCTCTTTTGAAGGAACTAGACAAGGCTGATTCTTAAGTTGTCATAGTTCTGCTAGTAAAGGCTAGTCCTTGTAGCCCTAGTACTTCTTTCAATACTGTACCATCGTCTCTCCTCTAGTTAAGTCTCTTCCCAGTCCACAGATCCTATTCCAATTCCTAACTTTTCAGGCTTAAGCACGCGGCACTTTGTCAAAGGCTTCAGTGTCAATATAATTCCAAAATAAAATATTTGAATTATCTTATCAAAGAAAGCTATTAAACTAGCTAGCATGATCTAACTTTGATAAATCAGTGCTGTATTTGATTCCAATTGTATTTTCATGGTTTGTTTTGGAGACTGTCATGTTATTGACTCTAAATTAATAAGCTTTTAGTTGCACAGAACATTTTTACTTTCCCTTTCCCATAAAATGTTGCTGCTCTAAATTGCACAATACTTCAGCTGACCCGACAAAATTATTCAAACACCTTACAGATGGACTTACAGTTTCAAATATAATTTTTAGGTTCTTGGATGGAAATTACCTGCTGTCTCGATGCAGATATATTGTTTAGTTTCTGTCTTGTAAGTCAATTTCTGTCTATCATTCCATAATTCTTTAACGTCTTCTGTACAAGATCAGCATAGTTCATCTCACTGAAAATGGAGGTTGACTATCACTGACATGAAAAAATGCATCTGGATCAGGTTAATCTTGACTCTGCATTTATTGCATTTTCGTTTATATGGTCAAAGAACCTTTTCAGTATTTCCTTTCCAAGGTCAAATACAGCTTTGGCAGCTTTCTTTTTATTTCTAAAATTCCTGACCTTAGTTCCTTTTGCATATTCTCAAAACTTCTATTCATTAATATTTTTTTGAGATAATCTGAATTACCGTTTCATGATTTGAATTCACTCATTACTGTATACTAATTTGCTTTTTATAAGAGATATAAATTTCAGAAACCAAACATAGATACCATAGATACTGTTAGAGAGCTAAGAAAGCAAATAAACATAAAAAATCATTAACATCCCCAATTGTAGAAGACACCAAAAAGGCCTAAAAATATTTTTCTTTCTTCCTTTTTATTTTTTTTTTTGTTTTTGTGATACAGTCATTGCAATCTAAGTCAAAACAATAGCAATATGACATTTTATGAGGCAAATAACTATTTGTGGAAAAAGGGCCTATCACTGACTACATCCATGGATTTTGGTTCCCTTAGCATCATTATCAATAGTTATTCAGCAATGTCAAAATTTTACATAAATTACACAGTTCTAATTTGTGTGAGAGTTGCTGGCTGACAACACTTTAGAGATCTCTGCTCACGTCCAAATCTGAGGCTTCTTTCAAATTTTCCTTAACGGTGCCAATCCTTTGCTACCTATGTCACAGTGTTCCTTTTCTGATGGTCATCAGTTCAACATAAACTTAGCTCTATTTTCTCATCATTTACAGGTATCCTTTACAGCTGTCTTATACAACCCTTATGTGAATAAACCTTCATGAGAAGAACAGGCAGCAAAAGTCACGGGGAGAAGTGACATCACACTTCATAATTGCTGCACCTAGGGCTTCTGAGTTATTGCTTTTTTCTAGCTTTTCACTTCCTCTCTTCTCCTCGTGACTTCTGCTACCTGTTCTTGCCTCTATATAACAAGTGAAAGCATATAGTTATTGTACACTCAGTTTTCTGGTATTTATTTATTTATCTTATTTTCTTATATGCTGGCCATTTCAGATTTCAAACCTGAACCAGTTTTTCCCCATCATATATTTTTGGAACAAACACCAAGCAGCTTCAATGAATGGCAGGAGCTTTTTCTTCACACCCAGACGTAGTTCAGAGTACTACAAATAGTGACCAAAGAAAGAAGGACTTATGAGACTCTTATCAAGAATGAGTCACACACAGTGTTCTCCACTCTTCTTCCCCCTCTAATTCCTGTGCTTGGTGTTCCTTTTCTTTTTAAGTCTGTCATAAAACCCTACATTTCTTCCTTCATTTATGTGTGGCAGCTGTAACTAGCAGGCAGGTCTCCTCATTCTCTGACCTACAAGACTTATGGCCTGCTCAAAACATGAGTGTATGCTTTTGCTTTAAGGATTGTATGGCTTTAATGGCTGCTATCCCCTTCACAAGAACTGATTTTGCCATGCCTTCTGCTATCAAGCTTCTGTATGCTTCTTCTCATCCACCTAAGTAAAAACGCTTTACAAAGGAAGCTCTATTATCTTCATTTTATAAATGAGTCAAGTGAGTCACAAAGGAAAAATATGCTAGCTAAGAACATCCAGCAGGTCAGTAACAGAGCTAAGAATAAAATCCAGGTCTCTTGACCCCAATCCAAAGTACATTGGATCACCCTGTTTTAATCCACTGAAATCACTAAAGTGGATGACTTGTTAAGTTGCTACTCAGTACAAGCAGGAATGGCAGAAACAGGCATTTAAGTCGAAATCCAAGCTGGTGCTTTTATAACTGAAATACCGATTGGCTAGACTGTAAGTAAAACCAAGAGTGAACCCCAAAGACCTTTGTCTACTTTACTTTTGTGCCATGGGTGCCACATATGAAAGTTTTCTTCCTAATTGTAAGTTATGTGTAAATTTTTGTTGTTGTCCAAGCCCCATGCTTGGTAAAATGGGTTAAGATGATAACCCATCTCCCTCTCACCCAAGAGTACTTATCTTCCTATTTACATCATTCTCAAAGTATAAATTACATATCTCCTTGCAACTGTGTAAATGTGTTCTGAGCCCACCTGGTACTCACTGAAATCACTGAGGTTAACACAGCATGTAGAAAGCATGGCTGGAGGAGGAGATAAATGATCCTCACTTTTACCTAACAACTCAATGTCTAGGAGAGGTGCCTCAAACTGAAGGAGCTCAATCTAAATTACTTACCATTTCTGTTGAAGCTGGGGTCAGACAGAGAGCAAGACAAGACAAAAACTTGGCTTTAGAGTCTGACAATTAGAGGACTGAGTACATGATGTGGGATTCAGTAGTCTGAAGCCAGGAACATCTCTCCATGTCAACTAATGACTGCTAATTTAGATTCAATAAGCCATCATAGGAAGACAATCAGATTATTTATTGGTACCCAGTTATGATGAGAGTGAGGAGGTGAGGCTTGAAGCCAGATTCCTCAAGCACTACCTCAGGCTGTAAAGGCATGAGCCAGCTTGTTGCTCTCCTACTGGCTCATGTTGAATAAATTAAACAGCAGTTGCATATGGCTATTTTTCCAAGTCTATTCTGCAGCCTGATGCCTAGGGCATTCTCTCAAAGTACAAGAGATGTGGGTTTAAATTCCTGCAGGAGGAATTGAAGCAAGGTCTCTCATTGCTAGGGAGAATGCCCTGCCATGGAGATAGCGGGAGAGAGAAAGGGAGCAAGAGAATGAAAAATCAAAATAAAAATAAAACTAAGGCTGCTGCCAGCTATCCTTTCAAATGGATGTCCCCTTCAGGCAGCTGTGTTTGAACATACAGCTGAAGTTTCCAAATGCTGGAGTGGCTTCTTGGTGGTGAATCTCTTTTCACACATCCACCTAAAAGCAGCAAAAAGATCAAAACTATGTTCTGTGAATAAAGCTGTATTTCAAACACATTGTTCACCTCTGAATTCCTTTGTAGCTCCCTACCTGGTTTACTGGGTATTTTGAAACACATTTCCATTCGCCTAGCCAAGGTGGCTTCTTGTATTTTTGGATTCTGCTTCTGTCTCATTCTAGACTTGACCTTTTCATAAAAGTACTTTGTAAAAGAATTTTGGGTATAAAGGCTAGGTGAAATCAGATGACATTGGCAAGTTAACTGAATTTTACCAGATTTTATGGAAATATGCATGAAGAAGGCTTGCAGGTGAGCCCTTGAAGAGTTAGTGGAATTCTGTTAAAATCAACACAGAATTAGCATTGCAAAGGTGGCTGACTTATTGCTACCTAGGTGTGATGAAAGAGGAGGTGAAGCTTGAAGCAAACATATCAAGACAGCTGACAGTTTATGCTCTTTATTTTAAAGCAGATGGATGACCACCATTTATAAAATACAGCAAAATAAACAGTTTCAATCAGCTGCACAAAAGTGCTGTCTCTTCAAACAACAGACTGGCTTGGTGTTGGTATGCCATCATAATCATCTGAGTAGTGCTGATACTGGTCAGTAAGAAGAGGCTGATGCAACTCATCCTTATTTTTCTTGACACGTACAATACATGCAGCAGTAGCGAAGATAATTGCAACAAGAACCAGTGCAGTCACTATTGCGATAGTTATCATCTCTGTGACGCGGAGATCCCGACCTACAGGAAGGACAGCAAAAAAGGGGAAGTTATTAAAAGTAAGTGTCAAGTATGTGAATAAACATGAGAAGGACAGACCAAAGCTCAGTATCTGTCATTATTCAATGAGTTGTGAAGTAGAACTAGTTTAAATTTTCATTGATAATATTTGTTCTAAAATGAGAGAAAATTTCAGTCTTTCTTGTTACACTCTAGAAACAGCCCTGGGCTTTTCTTCTGCTATCTGGTTTGTGAGGGATTTGCATTCTCTGTAGTGATTTAATGAAGGCATATGATGTAGCACTAAGGATCTTCTGCAAGGTTTAAATCCAAACGAGAACTTAAAATATTTAAGTGGGAGCTTCATGCAGGAGCAATCTATAATTGGTAGCTATTTAGCTGTACTAAATCCCAAACACAATTGATTTGGAAAGCCAGGCAAGAAAAAAGAAATAGACCTTTATAAAGGCATCAAATATTTTTGTGACATTTGAACCAATTTTGTTATATGATGCATGAAATTAAAGGGAGAATGACATGATGAGAAAAAAAAAGGAAACATCTAGGTTGGACAGTTTACCTGGCCACTTGACTTCATAGCTGTATCCCAGGTTTTCTGGTGCAGTAACAAACATTTCATTATTGGTAACTGGAGGCCAGAAAGGCACCATGTTGTACTGTCGGTTATGTCCAATAGGGGCATTCTCCAGTGGATACGTTGAGATATCTAAATTTGAAAGTCAAATCACACTTCTGTAAATAAAATCAAAATAATTTGCACTACTTCATTTTTTGTTTTTTTCCCCAGCAGTGACTCAGGGTTTTGAGTACCTCAATTTTTTGAGTACCTCCATTTTTTTTTTTGTTCCTAACCTAAGTTAATCTAGAAGGATTGGTTTTTCCAGTGTGACAGATCTAGAATGGAGGGCTCTGCCCTGTCCAAAAGCAAGACCATTAATGGCATGTCTGGTTTTTTAACAGAAACCACCAGTAAATTATAAAACTTTTGGTCTGTGTTGGGCTTTTTCATTTCTTCTCACATTGAAAAGGAGAAATATGTATAAGTGGAAGTTTTGGAAAACTTTTTTGCCACAGTCTGGGTTTGTCTGATTGTAACAGTGATGAAGAGATCTCTTATGCATTCCAGGAGGGCAGCTGATATGAACTCCAGTGGAATTTTTTACAATGGTATGGTAAATCAGGAGAAAGTCAGCTGAAGAAAAAAAAAAAACCAACCTGAAAAAAAAATCTTGGTAAGATTATGCAAAAGCTTGTGATAAGTCATGTAAGTACCACGAGGGGATAAAATTGGTCTCTGATAGCTGATGTGGAAAAAATACATGAGGCACATTGTGGAAGCTGCACAAAGAAGTCTCAGTTGTGGAACAGCAGCTGTCTTCTGTAGAAGGAGGAGGGAGATGGATTGTCGTAAGAAGAATACAGTCACTGCTTTGTGCAAACTAATGCCAAGACGTTAGGGTTACATAGATTTCTCCCCCCAATTTACTGATGCTGATCTCCTTCCTTCTTCATCCTTCTTAATTTCTTTTGTTTCTTCCTTTCTTGCAGTTCCTTCCTTCTGTCCTGCCTTCCTCCCTCTTCTTCAGTTCCTTACATACTCCTCTTCTCTATTCTTTTCAGAGTTAAAGAAGCAAGGGAAGCTACAGTGACCATCCTTTGAAAGAATATGGAAATGGTTATGGAATGCTGGTAGTAAATCACAAAGGTGGTCAAAATGAATCATGAGGGTGTGCATGGCATCTGATCTTGTTTGACAAGAAGGAACATAAATATTTACTCCACACAACAACCAAATGTACATGAAGTATTTGGACCTTCCATGGTTACACTGTCTTTGCTTTATGGAGACAATGTATTTGCATATTTTGTTTTCTTGAATTGTGCCTGGTATTTCTGGCCAAGTCCCTTCACAGACAGTGATTTGAAAATAGATGTCAGTGGAGTGAGGAAGGGAGCTTGCTTGTTATTATTCTTTCTTTGTTAACTGTACTACCTGTTAAAATTCCAGTCCTCTCTCCTAAGCTTAGGAGCATCTTGCTGTCTCAAAAGCTGAGCTCCTGTGACTACAGAGACTGAAAAGCACCCTTCCTGCCTCTGTCCATGAGTGCATCTTACCTGCAGAATACCTTCTCAGCCACTCATCAAAAACAGCATCTGTAAATGTGTGCAGGAGGACAAAAATGGGATCATTTGGTGATAAATGAGTTTGCCCTCCTGTCCCATTCAAAAATAGATGAGCCAAGTTGTGAAGACTTCGAACTGCTGGGTCATATTTCCCTGAAGGATCACTGTAACCTGAGTAGGCAAACAAAGAAGAACACAAAAAATCCCAGTGAAGATTTTGTTTGGAAGCTGCTGTCTCAGCTGGATACATTTTTTTCTGAGTGGTTGTCATGTTGTTGTGTTGTCTTACTTAACATAAATGAGTAGCTAATTCTCTACATACTGGCATTTGAGAAATGCCCCTAGCATGCATAATTTTCAGATTAAAATAGCCTTTACAAAAGAATGCTGAGAAGGTGGAGTGTAAGGCTGTTGGCATCTGATGCAAAAATGGCCCAAATAAGCCACATCATAGCATGAAAATAAAGGTATATATCTGAGACATACATATCTTTCAGCAAAACTGAAAGAGTTGCATGTGTTTTCTAACTTCTGACTTAAGTGTGTGTATGTTGCCATCTACCCTAATGATTCAGCTGTTATGTTTGCACACATCATTTCCATGCTTACTGTGAACATGTGAAAGCTTCACATGCTCTGTTTTTTTCAGTGAAGGTACCCTGTGTAACTTGATTAGTGCCCAACACCTTGTAAAACTCATGTTGTATGTCAGGATCTGAAGCATCATGAAAACTTCTCCTGTTTTCAAGCTCTGGCCAAACTTTTGAGAGAGGGATCCATACAGTTATTTGGCTAAAGCCATACTTAGATACCTAGATATTGTTAGCCCATTTGTCAAATGCGGTAAGCATCCAAAACTTCTATATATACTTAAAAAGTTGGTGCAGATTCTTGGTTTTGTTCTCCAAGAGAAGGAAAATGGAGAAGATCCAAACCGTTGGAGGATCTATGCCTATTCAGAAGAGCCAGAGGATCTACAGGAGGTCTGACAGGGATCTGAATTGTCACTTGGTAATCTTTTCTCATGAATCTTAGTCTTTCCTGTTTAAAATTCTGGATTATTAAAGTGCAGAAGCAGATGGCAGTATCCTGACTGAATAGCATGGACCAAACCTTTAGGCTGATTTCTGTACAGGGGTGTGTGTTTTCAGATGCCAGTGACTGAAAATTTCATTTTAAATGTGTAGAGCTTAGAGAAGAACAGACTTATATGGCCCAAAGAGAGAGAGTAACATGTCTAGCAGTAAATCCTGTATCCAGACCTCTGTTACTGCTTCAATACTATTTCATTAAGTACTCCCAAGGCTTACAATTTCTTTTGCTTTCTTTTGTTTGTTTTAATTCAGATACAGAAGTAACTGCTATAATCACGTTTGCCTTGTTTAAGGTTGCAGTTGCATCAATCTGCCAACAAGGGCTGTCTGTTTTCAACAATGGCAATCTATTACTAGGTTGCAAGGACCTGATCTCAGCTAGTTTCTACTCAGTAAGCCAGTGACAGACTTTTGAGGCTTTTACACATTTGAAGAACTGACACAAACTATAATTTACCCAGAGTTTATTTCCACTTAATACTAAGCTAATACTTAATGCTAAGAATCATGTGTTCTTAGTGTCCAATAGACTATATCCAAACTCATACTTTCAACAGGAAAAATGGCAAGGCTGCTCCCTTGACTTATTTGGAGTTGTTCCAGGTCTTTTTATTTGCCATGTTTACCTTCTACTGTGTTACGGAAACTGTCTGTTGAATTGGAATAGAAAGGAGGAGTGTCAAATACACCAACTTCCAAACACTGAGCAACATCCTCAGGCTCTGGGAGGCGCTGTACCATAGGCCGTGCAACATTTCCAGCAGGATTTCTTCGGATGGGGCCACCCTCAGTGCCTGGGGGTGGAGAGAAGAAAGAAAACAATACTGGTGAAAAACAGTAGGTTGCAGAATGCATCCTTCTAATCACTAAACCATGGGGAAAAACAATCCTTCACAAATTACACTTAAACTGGATGAATGGTTTAGTTCCTCATGTCAGACAAAGAATCTGAATGTTCATGGGGTCCTGTGTGCTGGATCCTTTGCCGTGGGATTTCAAAAAGCATCATCTTTTACTGAAATGTGTGTTTCTGTAAATGCTTTGGGAAGACTTTCTATAGTTTTTTCAGTGTGATTTCTTGACCTAGGGCAAAAGTTTTGAGGATGTCCTGATAAAGTAGCTGGGGAAAGGGGAAAGGAAGTTGATTATGTAGGTGACTAACCCAATATTGTGGGTTTTCCCTATTTTCCCCCCTATTTCCATGAAGATGCTGAGTTGCAGCTAGAAGTTAATGAATATACAAGAATCTTGCTGAGATTTTTAGCTCTCGTAGCTGAGGTAGATGTGTTATGATTCAATATTCTTCACATTCAAAACATGCTCCACACAGTTAACACAGGGAATTGTTAGATGTTCTCCTTTTAGAAGCAAAATGCCATGAAGGTAATAAGTGGAGTAGTCAGAAGAAAACTTAATTTTCAGTTAAGAAATGACACTGCCAGATTTAATTATATATGGCACAGGAGATGAATAGATACTGCATGAGAAGGGAAGTCAAAACATTTAGCTCTTTCTCTGCTATAAGCTCCTGATCAAATTTTGAACTGCTTGGTGCCTCAATGCAAGCCAGATGATGAATATTTACTTTCTCAGAGAACTGATAAAACTTAGATTGAGAACATTCAAAAACCACTTTAAGACTTCTTGGCTGGGAAAAGCCATCACAACGTAAAGTATTATATTTATTTATTATTATAAGGATTTTCTCTCCAAATATCTGCCAACAGTCATACTTACTGTTACAGATGGTTCCCAAAGTTTCATAGTCTTCTACATTTTCACATAGCACTCTCCACTGAGAGAAGATTGAGTTCTGGCTGATAAGAGACACATCAAAATTGCTTCTAGCTCCCATCAAGTCATCGGAGCAGATATCACAGGTGTTTTGTCCTGTTGCAAAGTTCCAGTAGGGCAGTCCAAAAGTGGGGTCCTGCAGCATGTTCTAAACCACATACATATGGTGTTAATAAACATGTGCCCCAGACAGCTATAATATTTACTCCCAGAAAGATGTTAAAAACCAGTTAAATACATCTTAGTAAGATGCAGAGCCCTGCCTCATGGAGCAGAGGAAATCTATGGAAAATCTATGAAACCTATGTAAAAGCTTTCGTTTTCTCACACTGATGCCTTTGTTCAATAGAACAGACAGTTGGACTGTTGAATTAAGTCATGGATCTCCCTCATTAGTAAGACAATACCTCTTCCATGAAACCATATTGTGAGCAGTAAGAAATATCACTTAATACTGATACCCCATTTTTCTAAATATTTTTAAGAGCCTGTCAACAACAGCAGCATTTGTAGCACACAGAATAACTAAGCGGAACGACTGAGTAGATGGAAAAGTAAGGAAAAGGGACACTGGCCCTTCAAATTGTCATTATTTGGTTCTAGTATGGGTTGGAGTTGAACAGTTCTGGACTGTGTCCTGGCTTCCAATATTTACATACCAGGATATGTTGGCCAGTCAAATTAGCTTAACTAATGATCAAGTTTACTAACTTAAATAGGAATATATATTAAATCACCAAGAGCTACAGCTCCTCAGGGCTTCCACATAGTGAAATGCCAGTGATGTCAAATGTGAGCTTTTGCAGGGAGGTCGTGCCTGAGCCTGATGCAGAACCATTGAAGCTAGTGGGAACACTTGAAGTGATTTCAAGGACTATTTAATCCTGACCTTGAAAACTTAATTCTCTCTTCTTGAAAAAGGATGATTGTCCATAAAATGATATATTCCTTTTATGGATAGGTCCACACAAGGAAAGGGAAACAAGAGAATCACTGCTTATGGAACAAAGTATAACAAAACATTAATTTCTCTACCCAGTTACACTAATTATACAAATAAAATGTGATTCTGAATCCCCAAGCCATCTTTGTAATACTTTTCTTTAGAATTTCTGCTGCTTTGATAAGTCTAACTTAGCAAAGAATCAGGGCCTTGATATTAAAAACAACACTGGTAATAACTATTGGTCCAAAAACATACCTTCTATGCATATATCTGGAATTTGTATCTATTTTTACAGGAGATTTTTATGTAACTTTTATGTTTTCCATTACTCTGACTGAAATATTTTTAGCATCTCCATAACAATGACAGTCTAACACCTAAATGCACTCTATTAAGTTTAGTATACCTAATGAGTTACTGAAATTGAAGCAGAATTATTTCAATGCGATGAAAGAGCTGCTATCATTTTTGCGTGTTGGAATATGGGGAGAAGTTCTCTAACTGTACAAAACATAGCATGAACGCACATCTCAACATTAATGTGGACTTTACCTGCATGTCTCTTTCAAGCTGGAGTAGGTGGTACCTATGCCATGTAACAAAAGCTGGTCCCTCATGAGAGAAATCAACTCCTCCAAAACTCTGCTGCCCTACACCAAGGAAAGTCTTTCTTACAGAATAATAATGAGACCACACAAAGTAGTTATAAATGGAGATATTCTCAAACTGTGGTGTGTTGCCATCTGGTCCAAATATTTCCTCACGTCTTCGTGTGGCGATAACAATGTCAGGATGGATTGTCACCTTGGCTTGGTGTAAGGCATTCACAAAACGCCTCCTTTCTTCTGCACTCAGATCCAGAAGATTCCTTCTGACTGTGAGGATGCAAAATAAGCAAGTTACAAAAGTAACAGACACTCAAGTCTGATCTCCCAGGACTAATTTATTTTACCTCTAATAATTCTGGGTAAGTCCCTTTCTCTGAGCATAAATAGAAAATGTTATTATCAGAAAGGTTGAGCTGAATAAAATTAAAGCCCAAAACCATGTGGTTTTAGTGCTTTTAGAAGTCTTGTTACAGATTGTCAGAGAAATTGTCCATCCTGTCAGAGAAATGACAAAGAGTTCTTTGTCACACAAACCTTTTAGGATTTCATCCAATATACTTAAGGTTTCCTGTGGTAATACTTTACAAGAAAAGAATACTGTATAGCAATTTATAATGATCAGAAGCTCTACTGCTTGACATTTTCATGAAGAAGTACATTGTTTATGCTTGAACCTTTGTAGGAAAAATGGCAGATTCACCAGTGAATTGGGAATTATGAATTTCACACAGTATGACATCTCTTCAATGTCATTTCCTGCTGTTATTAACAACAGCCATATATTAGTCATTTTTAGCAGTAGATCTCAAAACCACTTAAAAATATAATTGTCCACACATAGACAATGAAACAAGGAAGAAAATTGACTTGTTGAAATACCAGTATGTCAGCAAAAGGAAAAGAGTCCACATCAACACAGTCCCACTCCAGCAGTCTCCACCTGGACTGAAAAGATTTCAGGCTGAGCTTAGGCTAAGACATGGGTAGAAGTCCTCACAACTATTCTTCAGCATGCACTCATTTTAATGATAAAAATACTGTAAAGTCTGTAATTATCCAAATGAGTGATAGTCTATGTCGATATGAGAAACAACAGGTCTTCAATGTGAATCAATAAGAAGAATAAAAGTGAATTACATTTCACAGTATAAAGTTGATTCAGTGGGGGATATTTTGGCTTCATTGAAACTTATAGGAACACTTTTATGAAGCACGAATTTCATCCAAGGACTCTGTATACTGGAACACGCTATTCTGTTTTGCAGAACTGAACTGATGTGCTAGCTCTTGTCACTGAAGGGTTTTTTTATTGTTGATTTTAAGTACTGCACTAAAAATATCCATCTAATTTTGATTTACATAGACATCTTAACCTTTTCATTTTTCAAAATATGTGCCTGAACCACAATAAAAAATTCGGATTATTATTAAAGTTAGGCATGAGTTTAGAAGATACGAAGGCAGCAAACTGCATTTTACAGCTATTTTATATGGATATGCCAACAGTAATCCAGTAATTATTTCTAAAGCCTGAACAGCTGGGGCCAGCTCTATGGATGGACAAAAGAGGTGACCTCCATAAGGAAACTTAAAGCATAATAAGAAGCTAATTTCCCCTATTTAAACTCATGTTGTCATGCATGATAAATCTGATTTGCTTAGCATTTTAATGAGTAGTAAAGGATTTAATAAGGGAGAAAAGTAAAAAGTGCTCTTATATACCCTAGAAAATCAGCTAAAACTGCTTTTTGCCTATCTCCAGATTTACTTTGCTAAGCTTGTGTGTGTTAAAATTTATTTCTTGGTTATTTTTCAGAATTATCATAACTGTAATGAGAACAGGCCAGAGCATCAGAGGGTGCAACCTGGCTTAGCAGATTCAATTCATGAGTCATACTTTCTGTTTTCTAGTTTGCTTCTTGGAGCTCAAAAGATCAATAAAATCCTAAGGTCTTTCCCACAGCCCTTAAGAAGTTATTTTTAAGGAATCTTATTAAGATTTTGAATTGGTAAGCTGTCCTTTATTAACCCTTGTTGGAACATGCTCTCATATTCTTGGAGTGTTTCCTATGTGGTGAAAATAATGGTAGTGTTGATTTCTGTTTCTGCGAGAGGGACTACACATTTGTGCTAGAGACGTGTTGTTTCTAATGTCAACAGAACCCATCATTCATTTGGGCAATTATGCATTTTAGAGGATTTCAATAACTCCTTTAAAATTTCACGAATAAAGACTGAAATCTTGTTCGTTCAGATGGTTTTGACTTGAGAACAAGCATCT
The DNA here is from genome assembly GCA_023375905.1 of Nycticorax nycticorax. Lineage (NCBI taxonomy): Eukaryota > Metazoa > Chordata > Aves > Pelecaniformes > Ardeidae > Nycticorax > Nycticorax nycticorax. Next base: position 3,439,092 of record JAKFQP010000061.1, on the reverse strand, counting down.
ATCCCCAAGCCTGCCTGTCTTTTTTCAATTTACCTACAATATTCAACATTTTTCCAATCCACAAGGATTTCATAACCGTTTCAAACATTTTTAGACATTTGTTTACTGATATTCTGGACTAAACTGAAATCGGAGAACTCTCAGAAAAGCCCACCAGCCCCTGTGCTGATTCATCTGAACAGTTCCTAGTCATGAGTTAAGGCTTTTAAAGCCATTGAAAGCAACTAGGTAAGTAAAAATTTACAAGGCCAAGTATATAGTTTAGAAATGTATTAAGGGATTTTGAATCAAAAGAGCTGCTGTCACACTTAAAGTAGTCCCAAGGTATTAAACATGATATCTGGATATGTATTATTCCCAGACATACTCATAAACACATATACATGTCTATATACATAGTTTAAATAATTCCAAAGAATACAATTTTTTTCAACTTAGATGTTCTATTCTTTAATGGACTTGGTCCTCATTCTGCACTGACTACAGGTTTGGTTTCTTCCTTTTCTTGGCTAGTAAATGTAGATGATTGCCACACAAGCTGAACAACTCATCTAGCAGCTGCTTTAATAACCCCTACAGCAACGTGCATTTGCTAAATAAAAATAAGGGGCAATTTGTATTTTAAAGAAAAGAAATACATTAAGTACATTTAGAAGCAAGCACTGCCAATAGGCAATTTTCATGTCATATTTCTGATGTTCTTACCTATATTGATTTGTTGGCCACAGGTAGGTCCTCTCCAGCCAGGGCGACACGACCCACAGTTGTAACCAGAGAAGTTACCATTGCACTGGCAGGTTTGGTTGAAGAAGCGTATGGGCCATTGCTCACGGTCGTCCCGCCCGTCATGGATGTACTGTGGGCCGTGGGGTCGTGAATCAACAGTCACCGGTACGCATCGTCCCCTCCCTGTAGACACGCCACACCGATCAGTACCTGGCCCAAACACAGGGAAATAGTCTGGGCAACACATGCCGCTCCTCAGGGACTCGATGGTAGCGCACTGGCGAGGGAACTGAGCTCCAGCTAGGCTGAGCATGCTAAGAAGCAGTGGCAGGGAAAGGAGCAGCATCACAGGGAGCCGCATGATGATGGATCCAGCAGAGCCAGCTCCTTCCAAGAGCTGGAGGTCCACGCACACTAACTTCTCTCCTTCAATGGGACACCCAGCTCCCCCTACAGAGACTGAGAGAAAGAGAGAGAGAGAAAGAATAATAAAAACAAATGATACAAACTTCCAGGCTATTCCTTCCACCCCAGAAAGTGCCTCCGAACCCTGCACTTCAATACTCTCACTGCAAAAGCAAACAACTCTGACTACAGACACTAATGTTTTTCTCTTCTGTCATTATCTGCACAAAAGATAGTTAACTATGTAGAGCTATATTTTCTTACTGACTTCTAAGTGCTTCCCAAATGTTCATTCACGTTGTACATCTGTCAGCCAGATTTATTTCACATAATGCTAAAACCTGACACCATTTCTTTGAACCTTTTTTCCACCCCCCCACCTCCACCCCATTCACACCTTTCTCATCTGCATTTAACTAGTGTATCTTATTCTCTACTCAGCAGTTCCCCTCTATGTTGCCTTGCTGTTCTGTAATGGCAGCTCCATCAGAAAGTGAAGCTACAATGCTTCATGCATTGTACCTGTTCTCTCTTTCTGGTACCTCTCTTCTGCTGAGATCCTGTTCTATATCTGCACGTCCTATGGCTGTGTCTAACACGAAATAAGCACTGCTAATTTCTCTCTTGGTTCAGTCTGCTTACTAATCCTGCTTCTACCAACAGAGTATGGCTTGGCCTCACACTCCTTCTTCTATTAATCCCCTTTCTACTTCAGTGCATTTCCCTGGACTTTAAGTACTTGAACAGCACATGATTTCTTTCATGCTTATCTCCTTGTGATTTTACAAGTTTTACCAAAGGTCAGAGACAAATACTTGAATTCAAAACAGAACAAATGTGAAGGTTTTTGTTTGGTTGGTTTTTTTTAATTCTTGCAAAGAAAGGCTCACTTGAAAACAGACAAAGAACACTGTAGAAATTAACATTTCACAGACATTAAAAAAAAAAGTTAGAATAACATTTTCAACATCATGCTGAAGTAAGTGAAAAAGGTATGTAATTTAGAAAATGAAACACTCCAATCTTAAACTTACAGCTTTCAGTTTAACTATTTATTTTGATGATCAAATAAAAAGGCAATGATCATACTGGAGTATTCTGATATGCTAAATTCTGAACAGGTGCTATGAAAGTTACTGAAACAAAAAAATATAGAAAAACAATTTCTGAAATGAACAAAATGCTTCTCTAATCTGCAAGAACAATTTACACTGAGCAAAACTGGCCTTATTCAAGCTCTTACTCTCTTTTTGACCTATGAATAAAGATGGCTTTCAGTGGCGTGAGGATGTTTTGTCAAGGAACCTCTTCACTGACATCAAGACCACAGATGAACCTGTTTTCTGGGGAAAGGTTCAACCACAGTGTAACTGACATTGAGCAGAAAATGGATTACCTACTCCTTTTTCTGCTTCTCTGTATGCAAGTCAAAATGCACCCAATTCTGACAGGCCACAGAAGTTGGGGTTTTTTGTGTTTATTCTTGCCAACTTGCCACGGACCACAGCAGTGAACCTTGCCATCTGTGGCTTGTATAACCAAACATGCTACAGCTTGCTTCAGTGTAGGATCAAGGCTTTTAGTACACTTCTCCGTATCTTTAATTCATTCTTCATTTGCAGATGAGAATATTTGATAATTCTTAAATGAAACTCTTTCCTTTTCTGGCTTTCATTTTATTCTCCATATGAGGCTATTTTCTCTTCTTTGCTAGCTTATCCTGTACCCTGCTTCTTTCCAAGCTTAAGCCTTTTCTCTTTGAACACGTCTGTTGGGACACATGTGATACAAATTCATTGTTGTCACATCAGAAGGTAAACTAGAGCTAGCAAAAAAACCCTCTTGAGATTTCATCTAAAAAGAACGTCCAGATCAAAGAAGAAACATACAGGTTTTAGCTATGAATATTTAGCAAATACAGCAAATTCATAATAAGCTTAGAATGGATAAATCCTGCTCCTTAGACAAAGCCCCAGTAAAAAAGAGCAAACATATTGACTGGGGTTGCCTGGCATCATAACATTTCCCCTTATAATGGTGGATATGGTGTAGACCTTTTGTAAGCCTTCTGCGTAGCCAGCACCTATGAATTTTGTTCAGCAGATTACTAGAGCTACACAGCTGAGGATCATTTCCCTTCTCTGCCTCGAGATGTTCCTTTGGGTTTCCTGATGGAAATTTTGCTGAACAGTTTGGCGATATGCAATCCCTTTTACAGTCTTTGATATTCTTGCCCTTAGAGACTCCTGCTCCCCTACTGTGTCTGGAAAGACTTGACCTTGGAGATTATCCAAAAACACATCTGTGTTTTTGTGGCTCTTTTCAGAAAGGGCTTGTCTACTTAAGCAAGGTAATGAGGAAAAAAGCGTGAACCCCTAGCTCACTAATTGCCTGTGTGGACTAAAAACCCTGCAAAGTGAGTTAGTTAATATGCTAGATATTTGAATATAGTTTGTACAATTTTCCTTGCGTGAATATTAGTTCTTGTTGCTGAGAGCAGGTCTCTACGCAGCCACACGAGGTTTAGCTGTGGCCTATAGCCTAACCTACTAAAGAATGTTATGAATATATAGCCAGTTCTGTTGTGCTTGAGTGATGATGAAAGCTGATGTGCTGGTTCTATCTTACCTCGTACTGTTAGCTATGCAGTCAACCATCAGTTCTCTGGGAGCTACTCTGTGGTATTTACTGAGTGCCCAAGATTTACAAATTCTTTAAACTGTTATGTTCTTGGAGAACAACCATAGTTCACTAAGTTTTTTATTTCCCTATCTCAAGACACATAGACCCCTAGAAAAAACATATTTTGTCAACTTACCCTAAGTTGCCTGGGAAGTATTTCAGTGTTGTTATTGTTATTTGTGTGTTGACACCACACTGCAAGTGTTTGTGAACTGAATATTGGAGTGGCCAAGTGCATTAATTTGGCAGTGGGCAAATTAATATCTGAAATGAAAGTACAGCTGTGTTAACCTTCATCATTACAGTCTTAACCTACTGAGGGTTTGGAAACTAACAGCCTCATCTTTAACTGGTATAAACTGGTCCGTGATTTACATTAACTGTGGACCTTGGCTAGGTCTTAAATGCCTTAGCTTCTTTTTGCTAGTTTTTAGTGTTGTTATTTTCCTTTTTCTTTTTCCTTGTCAGTACCATCATTAGTCAATCTTTTCACAAAATAAACCAGCTCCTCAGTTTACAGAGCCAGCTTTGAATTTTTTTTAATTTCATTTTCCTTCCCAGTAGAAGAAAATAATGCTACTTTTATGAAAAAAGCAGAGCTAAAAATCACTTATATCATAAGTGGGGGCTCTGAAGATGAGTCAGAACTGACCTTGTTTCCTATATCTAAACACCTTATTGCAAACATAAAAGTTCAGAAAATTTGGGTTCATATATGAATCCAAATGCTGCATGGTTTCTTTTTTATGAAAAGTGAATTACCAGAGCACACTTAATCCTCATTTTTGTCAAGGCAAGTGACTTTTAATTCATTAGATTCTAGAAGTATTAAAATGAATATGAGGAGCCATTGTCATCTTCTCATTTGAACTGGGAAATATCATTTCAGATAAAACTGACATTTCTATTTACTGAACAAGTTATACAGTTCTAGTGTTTACAAAGAGTTTGTAATTATTGTTAACACAGATGGCTCACTTTTTCTTTGTTCTATTGCTACACATAAGTAAAATAAGGTTTATTGAAAGTGCAGGCAAGTTGTCAGGAGAAGAGTACTGGAAAGAAGGCACTTCTGTCAATCATTTTTAAAAGTAAACTTGCATTTTTCATGGAAAGTAATTGCCTGAGATGGCAGGTATGCTAGAATTTGCTGCTGGATCATACAGTACTGCAAGACCTTTACCTCAGCTTGAAAATGTCAGTATTTCTTGAGATGTGTCATAACCTGTGATGTATATAGTGGAAAATATGAAACGACATTTTTCTCTTTTTCAGACTAAATGAGGGTTTCACATACAAAGTTAAAGAAACAAGGTCATTTTAACCATTCTTCCTTCTTTCCTCTCCAAAAAAGAAAAAAGTTCAATTGCAGTTGCAGAGCTTCTCCTAAAGACATTAAAAGGCAAAAATGGAAAACCAGCTCCTCTGGTAAAGCTGGCAGAACCTCTGAAATGTTTGTGGAAAATCTGAGTAGGATCCCATGTTCTGTCTGCACCGCTGGTACATACCCCATCATGGGAGTCTCAATGCGATGAATTAAGGGGCTCAGTGGCATGCATTAAGGTGCTCAGTAGGAGAAGTCAAAGGTCAGCTCCATCACTGATGAGAAGCCAGAAGCTTGGGCTGCCCTTTTTTTCCTGGGAAGTTGCTTTTAAGCAGAGGCTGCCCCTGCCATCTCTGCCTGAGCAATGTTTCAGCTGCTCAGCCAGGCTGGCTGGTGTTCACCCTCAGCTCCAGGCTCCTTTCCCATGGGGAGAAGCCAGCCCTTGTTCCTCCATGACACCTTCACCTTCCAGCTTTATGTCTCCATCATTGTGAGGGTGTCACTGTGCTCTGAGCCTGATGGCTGCTCTGTGCTACCCAGAGGCAGAATCTGGGACTCTGCACTGTGCTTGCTCTTGAGCTGTGCTTGGGCATCCCTCAGTAGCAATGTTTACCTGTTTATGTATGTTATCACAGTGTAATGTTGCATGATTAGATAACCAAAACAGATAAAGAGTATGTGAGATCACACAAAACAAATTGGTTAAAGTTGTGAATTTAACAGTTTGTGCTTTAACAATCCCCAAACAGATGTTCATGTCTGCAGGAAAAGTATCATATTTTAAGCCATAGATTATATTAAATGTCTTGATTATGGTACCGGTTTCACAGCAGTGTCTTTTACACACGATAGCATGGCTACAACCATCTGGATCATTCATTTTAGTATTTCTGGTATGATGCTTCTTTGAAAAGCATTTTATGAAAAAGCAAAGAAATACATAAATTTCAGTTTTGGGAAGAAAGGAAAGACATTTCAGAAATGAGCACATTTGAATAGATTTTACAGTTTTGACTATTTGATCATTCCATTTTACGTCTGTAAACTAAAGAAATATAGAATTTTATGTGAAATGAACTAGTCAGACTTTGGAACCAATTGACAATATCTCACATCTTAAAAAATAGCAAGTTTAATGACAAAACTGTTTTAGAAACAATTAAAAATTATATTAAGAACCCAGCTTTTGAATTTCCAAAGGAGCAGGGCTTTTTGATAAGCACACAGAGACTGATGGCACAGATAGGTGGCAACAGCACTAACAGCACACTTTCAAGGTGAACCAAGGTGGAAAAATGAAGTCTGGCTGCTCAAAGAACAAGCCACGTTTTCCCAATACTTCATGTTGGTTGATGTTCACTGATGAATGGGTACCAGCTCAAAATGAAGGACTTCCTTGTCACATGCATCCACATTATTAGGGAAAAGCTGGCAGCATACAGTAGTGGTATTAGATCCTATGATTATGTTTCTTGCATCAGAGATGCTTCTTTTTTTCTTTCTGCCTTAATGCCAGCCTACTCACTTTAAAAGTATTGTTTTCCCACTCTTTTTCTAGATCTGCTCTTTCTCTTTCATCCTTTGGTATACCACCCTTCATTTCCTATTCTGTCAGCTCAATTCTTGTGCTCTGGAGTTTTTTCTCTGTGTTGCAAATGCCTGTCTAGGGGCCTTGGGTTGTTTCTTACTGCTTGTCCCTACAGAGGTCCTGAATTATGTCTTTCCTCTTTCAGTTTATGACACTCCTAGGCCTTTCTGGCCACTCTTTGGTGCCCCCACTCAATCCTGCAGGCCTAGTTCCATTTCTGATCAGGGTATGACCCACCTCAGGTCAATGACAGTGGGTGCAGCACTCAGCTAGCCACATGCGCTCAGTGCACTGGTTCTGTGTCACCCACAACCTCAGCCAGTTTTGTTAATGGTTTGAGCAGGAGGTTGGGCTAATGAGACCAGGTTCCTTCCAGCCCCAGTGATCCCTCATTCTGCGATTTTGCTCCCTTGGACCTTGACACCTAAGGTCTAGACATCTTCTTCCACTTCTTTTGTAATTCTTCTTAAAAACATTTCAGTTAAAATCACTGGTAATATTAAATTCAACAGATGGGGGGGGGGGGAAGTGACATTTTATATATTGAAATATCCTCTTAACTACCTATAATTTCTCTCTATAAATGTGAGTCAATAGTACAAAGCTACAGCATATTAGAAGAGCAAGAAAAAACAAGTTAGGGTTTGTGAGAAATACAGATGAGGAAAAGACCTGAAGAATAGAGAAATTAATCAGAAAAGGATAACAGAAGTAGAGCTGAAGGCCTAATTTTAATCATGCTTGATACTGGTAGAAATGTCAATCAGTAGAAGTTCCAGGATAGACCCTGTGGTACCCCACTTCCTACCCACCAAAGCATGAACACATTTTCCTTGTTCAGCCTTTTACTGGTAGTGTGAGAGTAGCTCTTCCTCTTGCCCCTGATGTCACTTACAAGGTTTCAACTTTGCTGAGCTTTGGTTTCCTAACACCATCCCAGCATGCCTAGGCTGTGCTTCTTCAATATTCCTTTTTTGTTGGTAGTCCCTGTTTCTACCTCCTATACACATTCCTTTTCCACCACAGGTGTTGTGAGTTTCCTGTTTTGCCACATAGGTCTCTTGCTGTGCCCATTCCTTTTTCCATCAAGAGGGATGGCTCTTGTGGCTGAAGGATGCTGTCCTCAAAACCTGCCAGATCTCCTTTGTCCTTCAGTGCTGCCTTCAATGGGACCTGCCATTCCAGTTCTGTGAAAAACCCAGAGTTCCCTTTCCTCAGAGCAGTCTGTGCTCTACTGGTCTCATTCTCCTCTCTCATCAGAACCTTGAACTCTACTCTTTCATGGTTACAACAACCATTGGTTATCACATCCATGACAAGTTCTTCCTCATTAGTGAATAACAGATCCAATTGTATGCCAGCCCTGGTTAGCCCATCCCTGCCTGTCTTTTCCGAACAGCCTGTATCCCACCGTCAGATAACTCCATGACTGTGGAGTGTCTCAGTCATTTTAGTGGTGGCATAGATCTGTGACCACATGTGGAGTTCTAACTCCTCTTGCTTGTTTCCAAGGTTGTGTTCATTTGTGTGCTAGGCACTTGAGGTGAGTCCCCTTTCAACCTGTTTTATCCTTTTCAAAAACTGTCTTGCTCCCACTATCTGCATATATCACCTATGACCTCTCCTTCTTGAGTTAATTGTAAACAGCTATCATCAGCATCCCTGGTCAAAGTTGTCAAAGCTCACCTCTGGAATTCATGTTTGCCTTCAGAATTTTGTAGTACCTTTTCATTTAGTCCAAGTGTCCCTTGACAGCACCATTGTGGCCCATGTGCATGACCAACAAGGGTTATTAGTCTGAGAACAAGACAAACCTTGGCAGTATCCCTCCAACATCCCGGATCTGAGTCCTTGGCAATCAACAAATCACCTGTGACAACATTCCAGGTCAGCAGACAGGTGCTCATTCCTTGCAGGAGGGAATCTCCAACTGCTGCCACTTCCCATTTCTTCTTCCTGTGCTCAATGCTTAGGTGCAATGGGCCCTGAAAACACCTCTGACAGAGTTTCCTCCCATTTCCTAACTCTCTGGATACCACACCAGCTGTGAAAGTTAAGTTTTCAAGGCAGACAAGAAATCCTTCTCCTGCTATCAGATGTCATAAGCTTTCAATCTCTCCCTTCTCGGGAGTCTCAGATCATCACTTGCTCAAGTGCAGCCCAGACTTTACACTAAATAATTTGAAACATCCTCACCCTCTCTCCTCTACAGGTGCTTGGGTTCATAAGTTCTACTGTAAAATGGAAATAGACTTCTGAAGAGTCTGCTGTTGTTTGCACTCACATGCTTTCATCTTGTATCAGCTCAGCATCTCTTGTCATAAATGTCTGAGACCAACAAACTAGGCAGCACTGAAGGACAGCACTGAATACCACACATGGCCAGTTAACCAAGGTCTCTTTCTCTTTGAAATAAGGATGGGTCTGGAATAGAAGATACTACTCAGATGAAATGCTCATCCTTCCTATAGGAGCCTGCTGATAAAGACTTTTTAGTATGTTTTCAAAGTAGGCAGTAGGTCTGAAGCTGGAATACACACATCTGTTTGTTTAGAGTATGAGAAGATAGTATTCATTCATAAGCTCCATTCCTGAACACATGAAAAGACATATGATTGTAATGATACTGTTTCACGTGTTTTCATTCCTGTGAAACAGTACCTTAAAGAATCATTAAAGGTCAGTGTCAGGAAACAGATTCTTATCAACCAAAGTCATAGAGGATATATATTGGAACAAGGTTGTCTATTCAAGTAAGCCATCTCTTTGCATTTCTTCAGTTGCCATAGGCTTGTTCAGTTCTGCACATTTCAATAAGCATATTGCATTTTGATGTTTAGGCTATTTCTTCTAATTCTAGCTGGTGCATCCTAACAGTACAAAGCAAGGCTAATGTAAAGGAGACCAGTATTCACCTAATCTTTTTTTTTCCTGAAAAACAGTGAAAAAAAAGAGAAAAGAACAGCCTCTCACATTACTGTTTTTCTAGCATACAATAAGCAATAAACTGTCAAACCTGCTGTCTCAAGGCATTAGTAAACAGCTGCAGAGATTAAACCAATTGTCCAGATTTCAGGAAACAGTGCTGGAGTTTCATTAGCAGAACACGTGGATAGCAAAAGAGTATGAGTTTATAGACAAATTATGAAATGACAGGGCAACAAACACCACTGACATTAATTGATGTAAAGCAGATAAATTTCTCTTTATAATTGGAAGCACAAGCAATGGGAATTTATTGCTGGAAATCTTTTCCTCAGATTAGCACATGCAATGAAACTGATAAAAGGTCATCTTACTGATATTTATAATCCAAATTTTAAAAGTACATAATTATAAGGACCACATAAAAGTCTCATTTCTCCTAGCTGCATAAACTTTCAACTGAAATTGGTGAACGCAACTATAAACATTTAAACTTTAGTGGTCTGTTAAATAACCAATTTTCTGTAGTGGTAAAGACAGTATGTCAGTCTCAGATAATGCAAATCAACATAGCTCCATTGGTTTTAATAACAGATAGAGTTATAACGATCCTGAGGGATCTTGGCAATTTACAATGAACACAGATCATCTGCATAGGTTAATGCTTAGTAGGGTTATATGCTGACTATAACACCACAAAAGTAATACTTACAATTTCAAGAAATGGCAGTGATTCTCAGTGAGTTCTACTATGTATTGTTGTAGTCTAAATTCTCTCCCTTTTTATTAGAGGATTGAAAGTCAGATCAGCGGTCAACACGACACTCCACTTGGTGCAACCTTACAGAATTGGAAATACCAGTCTGAAAGTATAGAAATAAAAATACTTTTTTGGCATGTTTTAGATTATATGTGAGGTTTCTTGTTGTTTAGTCTCATCCTCATGTCTTCACTTTGTTGTGTCAGATTTTGGAAGCCCCATACTTGCTAAGATACGTCTCATATGTAGAGCAATATTAGAAATTTTCTAGGAAATTATGTCAATATTTTGCTGTATTCTACTGTAAGATTGAAATCTGGGTTAATGATAATTAAAATAGCATTAACCAGTCATCTTTCTTATGGGCAATAACTTTTTCATCTTCATCCAGAAGATTGAATAATGGTTTTCTCATATTCTTACTAACTACTTTTTTTTTCCCCTCACAAATAAGGTTAATTATATTTTCATTGTGAGAAAATTTATATTAGTTTTCTTGAAAGCCAGGCCAACTATAAATTCATATACAGGAAAAGTAAATAAGGCAAAATACATTAATTTTTTTAAAGTTTTGGATAACCTGATTTTAAAAAAATTATTAAATATAGTCCAATCGTATTTTAGACTAATTGGTATTGCTTTTCTTAAAGTACCGAATTTTCATAATTCGTCTCACATAAGCTATAAACAGTTTAAAGATGAGTAAGTCATTTCAGTCATATCTACTTCATAACATGTTAAATACTGTCCTATTCAGCTAAACAAAATTTTTAGCCACTGTACTTAGATGCGTGACATAATAATGATAATAATTTCCGAACACTTTCTCCATATTCTCTTGTTTCTTATTCTAGGATGGTATCAATGAGCTTAAGTACAGCTGAAAGATGAAATTGCCCTGCAGTGGCTTCTGCAAAGCAAAGTGAAGAAAATTTAGTCTATCTCTCTAGTTCAAGAGTTCACCTTCAGCAGGGAAACTTATATAAGTGATTGGAGTCTTTATTACTTTCACCAAACACAGTCTAGTGCCTAGAGAGAGATCTGCAGTTTCAAAATGATGCAATAGAGGTGACAAATGACTGCCTACAGATGAATGAGTGAGACCTGGAAGAGTGTTGCAGATAGGCATAAAATGAAAATAAGTAGCACTTGTCTAAGAGTTTGAAATACCTCCCAAATAACACACATCACCATTGCCTCTTGAAGATGTATGTAGCATTTGAGAGCGGTATTTCAGAGAAACAATTGACTGACAAAGGCGCAAGATTGGATAGAGCTTCCAGAAAGTAGAAAAAATTGTTGGGTTTTTTTCTCCTGAATTTACAGAGTGATATGTACAATGAACCTGGAATCATGAATTTTACTTGTAAGTGACTGTTGATGAAATCTGACATTTTTAGGAGTCTAAGATGAAGGAAATAAGGTATGCTATAGACCTAGGGACAGACTTGATATTAAAGCTGGCTTTGTGTTGTGAGCATATACAGAGAAGGTATTGTTTTGATTGACACACTGCAATGGCAGCTGGGCAACATAAAACTCTGAAAGTTAATATAGGAAATTGTCTAACATACTTTCATATGATCATTGAACCTAGAATGGTTGTCAGTGAGGCTTGGGGGAGTTGTCTTTGCACACAGAGACTAATTTCACAGGAATTAAGGTGTCCGTCACCAACAGCGACGTGCATCTGCTACCCTGTCCCATGCTCTCCTCTGTCCATCTGCCAACACAGTGTTCAGGAAATCCCTTCTCCTCTGCCCCAACTCTGAGGAGCTTCTTGTCAAGAGGGCTAACATTATACGCTTTGTTTTTCTTGTAGATGTCTTTTGGACAAGATCCCAAGCTACTGAACTAAATGGGAGTTTTGCTATTGATTTAAAAGTCAACAGTGAAAAAGCCATAATCCAAACAAACCTGAAGTAAAACAAACTCAAAACAAGCTAGCTGATTCTGTTGATTTATACTATCCTTTTCCCTGCCCTTTCAGACTGAATCATCCTCAAGGCCACAGATAGTGTTTATCTAACACATTTTATCCATTATAAAGCACTATGGAATTGAAGGTACAAGAGGCCAGATCATTGTTTGGAGTAAACTGTCATAGCTCCAACAAATTACACTGTTCAGGATGTGGCTGTCAATGTCCAAGAGCTACAGTGATTTATATTTAGTGAGTCTCAAGTCCTCTGTGCTTCAAGAAACTGAATCTTTTTTTTCCTCTTTGCTGAAATGGTTTTGGCTGTTTGCTCAAAAAAAAATCTTCCAATTTTATGAGGTGAAAGACCTGCTGGATTATACTTACTGTCATGTGGCATTTTGTTCTAGACCTTGAAAATGAAAAAAAATGGTGGCAGAAGATTAATTTTTTTAAAAATTTGTGTTCTATCATTGATAGTCACATAGCCTCTGGTCTGAAGCAAATAATTAATGCACTGGGTAATAATGATCAATATCTTAAGTTTCACAGATAGAAACACTTTGTGGAGAATTATTGTACCAACCTAATATACCATTGCTTTGTGAATTATCTTTGAAGAGTAATTACTGACATATTTGCAAAGTAGATGGAAAAACTGAAGCTTGATGCAAGGAAAGCCACTTAGCTATTTATAGAGAAGCCACAACTAACTAATAGCTACTATGTCCAGGGTCAATGCTTTTCTCAGAACCCACCAAAATTAATACTGGCCTTTCGTTCGACTTAGCTGGACTGTAGACCATGTCTATAATGACTGACTGAAATTCCTAATGTGCAACCACAAATGGCTTGCTCTAAGAAACAGTGTTAAATCCCCCCTGCCAAGCTTTATGGTCTGGCTTAATAGCTTTGATGAAAATCACTTAACATTTATGGGCTAAATGGGTGAAGATCTTCTGGTGTTAAGTAAACTTCGTGATATTTTTTTGTCATGCCAATAGTTTCGGAAGTGTTTTCAGTTGCTCAGTTAGAAGTTGATGTTGGTGCATTGTAAATCAAGACTAAAAGATACAAGTGAAATGCTTCCTGTTTAAAGGAAAAAAGAGGTACTTATTATTATTGTTTTTAAAAAACATGTATCACCATACAAAGCCTTATTTTGCATTTTTACAGCTACCTTAGATCAGGTCTCACAAGTTAGTCAAAATGTATGAGGAAAACCAAGGGAGGCTGCTGCGAGTGATAACGTTAATGACATAACAGTGTCAGTCTGTCCTTTAAGACTATCCTTTGCCACTGCACAGTGCTAGCTTTTTACTTACTGGAAGAAGTATCTGAAGTTCCCTTTTGAAGCTGAAGTTCATATTTGTTATTTATGAATGTCAAAGTTCTAGTGATGTTTTTCTGCAAAAAAAATGATGGAGTCCTTGATCAACACTAGTCAGAACAACTGTATTATACCCATTTAACGTGTCTTAGTGTTTTCAGATAGGATAGTTCCCTTCATTTCAAGATGCAGACTGTTTTATGGTGCTGCTACTGAGCCATTAATTCTGAAAATGAGGCAGTGTTTCACTCCAGTTGTGACAGAAGTTGATATGTGTTAAGAATTGATGTTAAAGAGTACTAAGTCCCATAACTCTAACTAAAGCCCTGGGGAATTTCATTACTGAGCAGTCCTGAAAAATCTCACTAATACTTGATTGCATCAAGGTCACAGATCAGATCTAAACCCTTGATGTACTTTGTAATCTGTAGAGGATATTCATATTATCCTCCTCTGTGTATTATGAACTACTTATTAGCCAGAAAAAAAAAAATGTTTTTTTTTATAAAAACATATTAGCCACTACAACACAGTAGAAACTGTATACATTAAAACCTAACAAACTAGGAATACAGTTTAACTTCTCTACACACTTATTCCATTTCTTAGTGTTGTCTATGTGGTTTTAGGGTTCTACTTTGACTGTATTTCAAAAGAAAATCTCCCTGAGCAAACCAGAATGAAATGCTGACTCACCTTCCATTCTGTGGGCAGTTAATAACAATATGATGAAATATTTTTGATGCTGAAACTGTCACCAGTTCCTCAGAACCACTTAAATGAATGAAGATTTTGAAATGACACAGGACACATTAAAGCTAAACCCTAGCCAGTCTCACTTTGCAGAAAAACATCAAACTATGAAATTTGGTTCCACTACTAATGCTCAAAACCATGAATGTCCATTTCAGGCAAGGATCACAGATTACTTCTATATGCCATGGGCACTAATGGCTCCAACATGCAAAAAGATTTAATGGTATGTCACAGATATCCTTTAAAACTTCATAATATTATCTATTAACCAGAAGGCTCTGTCTGAAGAAAATGACTGAGGAAAGAATTCAAGAGGGTCAAACAACCATGTAGGGCAAATATGTGTCTAATGAGGGCAGACATATATAACTTTAGACATTGTTGAGCTATTTGTTGAATGAAATATTCCTAAAAAGGGTGATTACTCTAAATGCATTTTCAGTTTTCCAGAGTAAGTTTATCTTTTTAGGTAATCTTTCTGTAATTGATTTTGTGTCGGACATAAATGAGAGGACATCTAGCCATAGTTTGTTGCTTATATCTACCTCCATTTTTTAAACAAACTTGATACACTTACCATAGAATCATAGAATCATAGAATGTTTTGGGTTGGAAGGGACACCTAGAGGTCATCTAGTCCAACCCCCCTGCAGAGAGCAGGGACACTGCTAATTAGATCAGGTTGCTCAGAGCCCCATCCAACCTGGCCTTGAATGTTGCCAGGGATGGGGCCTCCACTACCTCTCTGGGCAACCTGTGCCAGTGTTTCACCACCCTCATTGTAAAGAATTTTTTCCTTATATCTAGTCTAAACCTACCCTGGTTTAGTTTAAAACCCTTACCCCTTGACACAGCTGACCCTACTAAAAAGATTTTCCCCATCTTTCCTATAGGCCCCCTTTAGGTACTGAAAGGCTGCAATCAGGTCTCCTCGCAGCCTTCTCTTCTCCAGGCTGAACAAGCCCAACTCTCTCAGCCTGTCCTCATAGGAGAGGTGCTCCAGCCCTTGGATCATTTTTGTAGCCCTCCTCTGGACCCGCTCCAACAGTTCCATGTCCTTCTTGTGCTGAGGGCTCCAGAGCTGGACGCAG